>PVJC01028839.1:0-22286 GCA_004026665.1 Murina feae | reverse complement strand
GTCACCAATACCTGGCTCTCAGCACTGCTGTGGTGGGGATGGAGTCAAATCTACCTCAATGTGCTGGGAAGAAAGCCACGTCTTATTTCAGGGCCAGCAGAGCCAGAGAGCACTAGCATGAACATGGAAAGAAACAGCAGGCCAGCCCTGCAAAAGACAAAGATGCCAACTGAAAGTGCCATGTAACTTCCCACGACTGCCTCACAGCGCAGATACCTTCATCAGCACGTGACACAATACACAGCTCACGCAGGAGAGGAAAGGAGGTGCAGGCTTACTGGGAAACAAAGCAAGAGCACTGAAGAATCAATACATTATCATGAACAGGACGCAGTTCTGTCAGTAATTTAAAAGGAAAATACTGACAGAGGAAGGTTTGAGAGCATCACAGTGGACGCAGAAGTTTAAGAAATTAAAACAAATACAGTCATGCACTGCTTAGCGACAGACATTCTGAGGAACGTGTCTCGTTAGGCAATTTCGTCATTGTGCACATCATAGAACATACTAGTACTTGCACAAACCTACGTGGTGTCGGCTATTGCTCTGTAGGGGAGGAAAAATAATTTTGGGAGAGACCCCGGAAAACTGAGTAACTCACCCAAAAGCTGAAACCACCATCTTCAGGTGAAGACAGAAGATGCTGGGGCCCTGGCCGGTCGTCATCCCGATATGCCAAGGGTGCAGGCTGGCTCCCGGCCAGGGCACATACAAGAAACAACCGAGGAACGCGCAATTAAGTGGAACAGCAAAGTGATGTTTCTCTCTCTCTCTCTCAAATAGATAAAAAATAAAATAATTTAATAAAAAGATGTTGGGAGTTGCCAGGGTAACTGTAAACCAGGGTCGGGTTGTTAAGGTGGCTAAGCAGACGCCGATCATTGCCCTCTGCACTGGTCAGAGTTTCTGGAGATAAGGTCAGCCTCCTCTTCCGGGTAGAGGGCGGGAGACACCCTTACAAATGAAGGGTTCCCTGACAAATGTGACTGTCCTTTACAAAAGGAAACTTCTACTTGGTTTTCAGAGCTTTTCACATGTGTGCTGTTCCCCAAATTAACCAGCCTAAAATAATCCTTATGCCAAAGAATATATTTGGGGGTGACAAATTCTCTTCCCCTGCAGCTCCTAGGCTGCAAACCGTGCAGCATGCTGTAGTACTGAACACTGTAAACAACTGCACTGCGACGTCACCATCGCTAGGCAGGAACTTTCAGCTTATAATCTTAGGGAAGTGTTGTCATATATGCAGTCATGCATTGACCATAATGTCGTTATGGGGCATATGACTAACAAGACAGCATAGGGATAGCTAATTGCTGTTCCTGAAATAGAGAACCCAAGATAAATACAAGATTTGCCTGAAATGAAAAGAAAAAAACAGCATCTGAAGATTTAAATAACACACTGTATTCCACAAAAATGTGATACAGACAGAATGCTCAACACAGTTAAGCTACTGAACTCTAAGAGACCTTTCCAGGCATCCAGAGGAAACATTTTCTTCTGCACCAAAATATTTTATTACACAAATTGTTAAACATACTAAACTTATTTTAAGTGGCAGAAAATTCAGGCTGCCCTCATCTTCCTCACAGCAACATTCAGTATCATAAGACAATGCAACAATGTTTACACAATTCTAAGAGAAAAGAAAATATGAACGATGGATATTATTCTCAACCAACATGAAATGCAGTTAAGTACTAACATTTTTAAAAAGGAGCCCAGGAATGCAGAAACCATGGTAAGATGACTGGTGGTTTATTAAGCAATAAACCCTTTAAGTAAGAAATAATAATTAAAAAAAACCGTGGGGGCCCTGGCTGGTGTGGCTCAGTTGGTTGAGCGCAGTCCCATGGACCAAAAGGTCGATGGTTTGCTTCCCAGTCACGGCATATGCCCAGGTTGGGGGCTCACTCCCCAGTTGGGGTGCGTGAGGAAGGCAGCCGTGCAAAGTTACTCTCTCTCACACCCCTGTTCCCTTCTCCCTCTCTTTCTTCTCTCTCTAGAATCAATAAAAACATATTTTAAACAATTTTTTAAAAAACTATGGGGATTATGGTTATAGGAAAGAACCTAAATGTTATAAAAATGGACAATTTAATAATATAATAAAAACTAGAGAAGGGAAGAAAGGAAATGAGGAAAAATGTGAAAATGGGAATGTCTTCATTTTTCATGGCAAAGAGTCAATCAACAGTGTTTAAAATGGAAACAAGTAATTATCGCGATGACTCACAAGGTCTTACTTTTCTTAAGTATATTTTTATTCATTTTAGAGAGAGAGGAAGGGAGAGGGAGAGAATCACAGAATAGCTGCTTCATGCCCCCTACTGGGAACTGAGCCTGCAACCAGGGCATGAACCCCAACCAGGAACCAAACCAGTGAACGGGACGACAACCAACTAAGCTACACTGGCCAGGGCACAAGGTCTTTATTTTTTCCCTTAACCTTAGTGAAATCTTTGAGGAAATAACCTCTCTTATGAAAAACACATTTCTTTAAAGCTTAATAATTCCTTTAATTTTGCTATGGTTTTTGTATCTACTTTTCTATATCTGTTGGTGAGTATGCTTGGAAGATTATCTGCAGTAATGTCCACCTAATATTAGTGATATTTCTGAGTGGTGAAATCTTGGAGTGTTTTGGTTATTATTATTACTGTTATTATTATTATATTTCTTTTTACGTCAAGTCACTGATGTGTCCCAATGGGTGGTGGGGGTACAGCATTATAAAAAAACATGGTTGATTATTTTTATAATCAAGGAGTTAGGGAGAATTTTCTAAATATGGTGCAAAACCTAGACATGGGAAAAGCAATAACTAATACAGTTAAAAACAAAAATTGCCAAGTGTTCTACAAACATTAGTATATTCCCAGTATTGCTGGCCAACTAATGATACAGCCATCAGTGCAAGTCCCAGCTGACCCAGGAGAAGCCGGTAGTCTCACAGCTCCAGCTCAGGGCTCGTCATCATCGCCCTTCAGGCTCTCTGGAGCCCAAAGGGTTTTGAGAAAAACTACCCATCCTGTGGACCTCCACACCCCCTAACGAGCATGGTCAAGAGGCCCACTCTCCTCCCAGACAGGCTACAACTCCCTCCCAAGCACAGTGCAAACATCACAGCCTAAATGCCAGGCCAAGCAGCCCAGGATTCAATGGGTCCTTTCTTTTCCTGCCTCCTTTGGCCTCCCACCTAACTGCTCTCCAGAATACCCTAAAAGGCCATGCTGCTCTCTTCTCCCAGGACCCACCCTCAGAACCTCAGCCTCAAGCTTTGGCCCAGTCAATAGCCACCCAGGGTGGGAGATTTCGGGGGGCAGCACCGGAGGGCTGCCAGGGAAAGGGGGCAGGGGTGCCTAGAGGCAGCAGCTCACTCACTCTCCTCATGAAACCTCAAGTAGCTGGGGAGGGATTGGATGAGAAAACATTAAAAAAAAAAATTAGTGGTGACCCAGAAGCAGGGAACAAAATTAGAACCAGCAGCCTGCTGCTCACTGACCAATATTTACTGAGTTCCCCACAGCGTGTATCAGCGCCTGTGAGAGGGAGTGCAGAGGCTGGTGTCAGCCCAGGGCAGGCACAGACAGCAGGGATGGCTGATTCAGCCACATGCTGAGCCCCAAGTGAGGACCAGTAGGGGACAGAGGGAGGGCTTTTGCCTGGCTCCACGGTTCCAGCCGGAGCCTGGGCTTGACAAAGCAAAGAAGTCTTCCAAAACTAACTGCCTGCATCAGACAGCCCTGTGAGCAGCAGCCAGCCAGATACCCCACCCACTGCGCTCCCCAGCGCCAGAGGCATGGCAAGAATCACCCCGATTCTCATCATCCATCCATCAACATTTCCCAGACACTCAATTGCAAAATTCTGACCTGCTGTCCTTGTCAGTCTACTCCTGTTTGTCAGGCCACAGGCCCAGCATGTGGCTTAGGAATCATGGCACCACACATCTACCACTTACATCACCCATTTGAAGCAAACTCCCTGGCCTGTGATCCAGGGTCAAATAAATAAGTAAAACATATGGTCTAGTGGCTGAATCATCAGACAGTATGCAAGCTGGGCAGCCCCGGGTTCAAATGAGAGGGGCCTGCCACTAACTTACCATGTGACCCTGGCACAATCACACTATGAAACGTCCAACCTCCTAGGGGGACTCTGATAAAACGGAGCTTAAAGGTACAGTGTACACAGTAGGTCAGTTCCTCTGTCTCCTGTCCTCCAAGTTCTCAAGCCGATCCCTTCACCTAAACCTGTGTATTTCAGTGGCAGCTCAACTACCCTTTCTCCCAGGAAGCCTTCTTGACCCCCTCTCTGAACACTTTTCTCCAACTACTGTGGACTCCTACTGACCGCTCTCCTGCAGTGCCCCCCCAGCTGCCTTCTGCTCTTTACAGGCAAGGAGGGCCCTCCCCTCGCTCTGCCCAATGACACAGAGGGGAGAGCAGAGAATGTCTGCTGGAACAGGGCAAGCCCGGCTGGATGGGGAACAGGAGCTCAGCACCTCCTCCCACAGGGATTCTAACGCTCCGGTGCCCACAGACCAACTTTAACCCTGAAGTCAGTTGTCATGACCCTTATTACTTACTCTTCTTCTCTAGACCAGCGGTGGCCAACCTCTCGGACCTCACGGACCACCAGTGACCCAGGGACCACCGGTTGGCAACCACTGCTCTACACTAAATAACCTCCATTCCTTCAATTTCACCTAAACTCATTGAACTACTAGTAAAAGCTGGCTACACCTACCAGACTCCTACAAACTCAGTCCAAGAGTCCATTCGTTTAGCAAACACTCATTGCCTTCCAGTTTCATACCAGGAACTATGCTAGGTACTGGAGATGTCTAGTACCTGCCCTCGCAGATAAGGGAACAACAATTCAACAAGTAACTTCCAAGAACGACGATGACACGGGTTATGTTTTGATCAGGGTTCAGTTGGCCAATATGAGCAGGAAGGGGATTTGTACGAGGTATTAAATGGCTTAGAGAATCATCAGGAAAGCTGGAGAAACGGAATCTAGACTGAGCTTCCAGGAGCTACTCCCAAATCTCAGTGCAGAGCCGGGCTGCCAGGGAGCTGGGGCCCTGCCACCGTCAGCTATGGTACACAGTAGCAGCCTGCAAAGAATTATGCTGCCCCTGCCGTGATCCACACCAGCAAAATGGATGTCCCAGTGCAGGCAACTGGCTGAGTCACACATGAATTTTAGTGCAAGGATGTCTGGGAAGTATAGTTTTTGATTCTCTACGTCTGGTAGGCTGGACTAAAATGCATTATCCAAAGTAGTATACTTGGTAGTGAAAGGAGGCGCTATTCCTAAACATGCCAGGACCACAGGAGTGAGCCACACGGTTTTCTCCACAGGGGTGCCTGTGAGCAAGCCCACCCACACCACCCACCACAGGTCACGATGAGGCAGATGCAGGAAGCTACAGAGAACACAGTGGAGCAGGCAAACCTAGTGTCAGGGGTCAGGCAACACCTCCAACAAGAAACATTTCAGCAGAGACCCGAAGGATGGTACAAGAGGGCCAGGTAGTGGCGAAGGCGAAGGCGAGGGTGAAGCTGAAGGTGAAGGGGGTGGAACACACGCATCTGAGAACTTAAGTGTCCAGTGTGGCAGGCGGACTCAAGAGGATGCGGTAGGGACCGGGGCAGGGAAAGGCCTGTAGGCCATGGCAAGGTGCTGGACTTCCTGTGGAGGGCAGTGGGGTCATTTTCAGTAGAGATACGGCCAGGTCTGAGGTTCTGGGATGTCCACGTGGCTGCACTGTGGAGAATGGCCTCGAGGTGGGTGAGAACAGAAGCCGGGTCCAGGGAGCAGGCTCTCTGGTGTCCAGATGGGAGCACGCAGCCCTGTCTAAAGAGCCAGGCTTCTTTCTCCAGCTTCAGTCCAGCTGGGGCCCCCCCTGCCTTTGGGGCTGCTGGCCTCACAGTTTCCCACTAAGGAAATGAATAGGCTCCTTCAGTGGCCACGAGTAGAGCAACAGCCCCTCCACTGTCCTCATCACCGACCACCCTCATCATCTCCTGAGTCCGCCTGAGCCTCGTCTGGCTCGAGTCTCTCTCTGGAGCAGGAGAGCCATTTATAAATGCCAACTCCAACGCCTTGGCAGCAACACTCTGGGGGCAGAATTTGCCACCAAGGGCTTCTCACAAGAAGTCTCCCTATGATCACTTCTCCTCCTGGGGGCAGAAGGGAGGTGAGGCAGGCCCTTCCTAGACATGAGCCTTGATAAGACAGCACAGCAGGCAGAGCGATGCCTGGGTTCCCTGGAACAGTGACCCTCTCTCTAGAAGGAGCCAGGCCCCAGGGCAGTCCACTGATGTGCCTGCAGCAAAGAAAGACCCTGCCTGCCCCGCAGGCCCACCCAGGCTCCCTCCCTCCTTGCCTGCCTCAGTGCCCCTGTGCTCCACTGCCTCCACCTTGACAACCCTCCTCCTCAAAGACTCCGGCCACACCAGCCTCTACAGCAGAATCCCGTGCAATCATTTCTCTAAGGAACGTGGTTCTCAAAGTGTGGTCCCTGGACCAGCAGCATCACCACCACCCGAGAACTTGGAAGTACAAATCCTCAGCCCCACCCACACCTGTTGAATGAGAAACTGGGTCTTAAAAAGCCCTCCAGGTGACTTAATATGCACTGCTCTCAGGAAGAACTAGAGCAGCGGTTCTCAACCTGTGGGTCGCGACCCCTTAGGGGTCACCTAAGACCATCCTGCATATCAGATATTTACATTGTGATTCATAACAGTAGCAACATTACAGTTATGAAGGAGCAACAAAAATCATTTTGTGGTTGGGTCACAACATGAGAAACTGTATTAAAAGGGCCAGAAGGTTGAGAACCACTGATCTAGAGCTTTCCTTAGATCTCCAGATTTCTTCACAAAGAGGGCAAGAGCCACTGCTGTCCAGGGATGGCCCCTTCCCGGCCAGCACTCAGCTTCTATGCAGTTACTGCTCACAGGCACATGGCCAGGGCCCCCAGTAGAATGGCACAGGCTGTACCTTAGATTTCTCAATGACCGTAAACATTACCAGCAGAGCAATGAATGAGCCCTCCTCCCATGAGAAAGAAGGTTACTGGGAAAAAGAGAAAAAAAACCCTGCGATTTCCTAATTAGAGTGAGAAAGGGGGCAGGAAAGGGAGGGAAACTGAGCAAGGGCATTCCTCCATTTCCCCGCCTACTGCCCAAACTTCCCAAACGGCTCACTCTCTGCCCCAAGGTCTCTGGAAGTCACCATCTGACTACTGGGGAGACAGGCCTTCCCACTGCGGGCCTCTGTAAGTGACCAGAGCGTCCTCTTGCTGAGATTCCTGAGAAACCACTAGAGCAGCTGCCTTGTGCTGCTCATTCCCACTCTGTCACATCCACCCCACCCCACCCCACTTGGATCAAAGCACCCGCCAGCTACAATACATGCCTTCACTCTGTGATGTATGTAAAATACATACATCATACAATAAGTGTATCACTCCCTTTCACCCAACAGCAAAGATTACTTCCTCTGGCTGGCAGCCAAGGGTCCCTCCAAGTAGACTCCTACCACCTTTCCCCCTCACCTGCCAGCCATCCTCTTGCCTGGAACCCTGGGCTCCATCCAAAATGCCCCACTCCTGCCCCTCCCGTCTCCACGCCCACTCACAGGACTAGAAGTCTGAGGAACACCTGTTAGAAACACCTGTCGGAAAGCTGAACGTATCTGCATGTGTTCCAGGCACGCTCTCCACAAGTGTGAAGGGTATGGATGTCAAAGAAGGATGAACTATAGGAAGAAGCCCCATCAAATCCTCCCTCCCTGCCTCAAGTCCAGGCCCCTGGGGAACATTCTCATCTTCCTCTGAACCCTATCCCTCTGTCTCAATGGCCCGCTGTCTTAGAAAGACAGTTCTAACTTCCAGTTGACTCCCTTGTTTCACTAACAATCTAGGAGGCTGCTGGTAGGATCTGAATAAGTACCTGCCACATGAATATGTAAATACAAAGGCATAAAGAGTAGCTCAACTGGTTAGAGTAGCTCAGTTGGGTAAAGCCTTGTCCCAATATCCCAAGTTTGCAGTTCAATCACCAATCAGGGCACATAAGTAAGTGGAATAACAAATCAATGTTTCTTATTCCCCTCCCCCCCCTCAAATCAATCAATAATAAAATAAATAGAACAGACACACCCTCACCTTCTCTACAGACTACAGAATGGCTGGGATAGGCCTCACTGAAGATGCAGCATTTAGGGCCCGGGTGTCTTCTCAAAGCTCCTCCTCCCCAAGGGGCAAAGGAGAGCATGAGGACCCCAACCCTGTGCCCTCCTGGTCCTTCCGTCACTGCCAGGGCATCAGCTCTGCAGAGGCTGTCAAGGGCCCTCACAGGTGGAGTCCAGAGCAAAGGCAGCAGGTTCATGGCTCCTGTGGCCAGAGAAAGAGCCACAGAGGCAGTTACTCTGCCTCAGGCTGAAGAACCCCATGTGGGCTGGGAGGGGCAGGCAGCAGTCTCGGACTATATGGTGCAGAAGAAGCAACTTCCCCAACAATACAACTTGTGCCCATATTTCCATTTGCAATTCCACTCCCCTGCCTCCTGCAAACAACTGTCTATTAAAAAGGGATCAACATTTTTGCCAGACTTAAAGGCTTACGACCTCTCTGGTTAACCCCAAACCCAAGGGACAATTGTATTGCCACCCGAGAAGAGTTTCTGATTTTCCCTTGCACCTCAGACATGCTCTTGTTTGGGTGACTTTCAACCTGAGAGAGAGAGAGAGAGAGAGAGAGAGAGAGAGAGAAGAGAGATGGACATGAGAATTCTTATGGCAGCACTTTTTACTGTAATAAAAACCTTGAAAGTAACTCAAAAGCCCAACAGCAGGACAGTGGGTGAATAAACAAACTTGTCCTCACAACAGAAGCATCCTATATAATAAAAGAGAAACATGCAAATTAACCATCACTCTGTCACTCCACCACTCCACTACACCCACCAGCCAATCAGAAAATATGCAAATTAACCCAACAAAGGTGGTGGTTAATTTGCATATGCAGGCTCCGAGCAAAGACTGAAGATGACTGAAGATGGTGGTGGCCACAGAGCTGGAGCGAGTAGGAGGCTTGGGTTGTTCCTGGTGACGGAAGCGCTGGCCCTGGACTTCGCTCAAGGAGTAGCTCGGGGCCTGGGTCACCCTGGGCTCCGCTCAAGGAGCTGGAAAACAACAAAAAGGAGCGGCTGGAGCAGCCGGAGCCGAGAAGCCAAGCCCTGCTACTCTGCCTGGACCAAAGGCCTGGGTCCCGAGTTCCGGAGGAAAACTGGTGCCGGCAGCCAGGGGAAGGAAGCCCTATTGCGCAAATTTTTGTGCACCGGGCCCCTAGTCTTACTGATAAAAGCCTAGGTGGTCCTCACGCCAACACGAGATAGCTGCATGCACAGCAGGGGCGGGTCCCGTGGAGCAGGTGGCTGCTCCACGTGGTTTCCGCTGGGGTGTCCGTGCCCCCTTGCCCGCCACAGAGGCGGGACTCTGGCTCTGCCCTACGTCTTTGGGGCAATCCATTGAGGAGCCCTGGATAGGTGGGCGGGGCCTCCCTCTTTGGGGCGATTGATCCTGGGCTCCCACACTGTGAGAGGGCACAGGCCAGGCTGGGGGAATTTCGTGCATTGAGCCTCTAGTATACAATAAAGAGGATGGACTACAGCGTCGTTAACACTGAGTGCTACTCATTCTTCACGATCTCGCCCCTCCAGGAAGATTTGGAAGGAACTGCTGTACCCTCCCTGAGGACAAGAGCCCATTCCAGTTTTCCTTGTAAAGCCAACACACCACAGGGCAGGTGAAGGGAGGCAATGCTGAAATTATACTTGAAATAAAATCTCTTAACCAGCCTTCCAGCTTCCACTGGGCACCTATCCCCATACTGTCAGAGTTCCTTCTCTCTCTCTCTCTCTCTCTCTCTCTCTCTCTCTCTCTCATATATATATATTTATTTATTTCAGAAAGGAAGGGAGAGGGGGAGAGAGACAGAAACATCAATGATGAGAGAGAATCCTTGATTGACTGCCTCCTGCATGGCCCCACACTGGGGATCGAGCCCACAACCCGGACATGTAACCTGACCAGGAATCGAACCATGACCTCCTGATTCATAGGTCGATGCTCAACCTCTGAGTTCCACTGGTTGGGCCCTTCTCTTTTAGTATAACAGATACACATGTAAAGTACCCAAATCTAAGTGTAAGGCTCAATGAAAGAATCATCCTTTTAAAGTACAAATCTGACCACAGCAGTTTCTTGGCTTTAAACTCTCCAATGACTTTCCCAGTGTAATTGGAATAAAATCTGAACCCCTATTTCTGGCCTATAAATCACTGTGTCAACTAGTCCTTGCTGACTCCACTGACCTTTATTATTAAGCCCTCTTCTCACTGGGATCCAGCTGTCCTGCCCTCTTTCTCTCCCTTTAACACATCAAGTGCATTCTGACCTCAGGGCCTTTGCACTTGCTGTTCCCTCTAACTTAAATGCTCTTCTCTTAGACCTTCATATTATGTCTCAGTTCAAAGGCCACCTCCTCAAATTGGAGGGCCACCTGGTCAAAGAAAAGGGGTGGGGGAGAAGGCCACTCACAGTCATTCAGAACCCCAACACCCAGTTTTATAGTTTTCTTAGCCTATCACCACCACCTGTAATAGTCTTGTTTGTTTGTTTACATATTTAATATCCTCCTCCTAGCCTCCACAGTGGCGGAGACTCGCCTGTTTTCCCTCCCGCAGAGCCTGGAGGAGTAAGTGCCCAGCAGGGAGGCTGCCTAAAGGACACCTGCTGAACGCGTGTGTTAATGCCCCTGCCCACCTGTCAGTTTAGAATTCTTTTGTCCCTTGGTCTCTACCCCCAGTTGAACTACAGGCATCCTCAGGGGCCAGGACACCTCTTCTCCTGCAGCTGCAACGGAACTGAAGTTGGAGTACAAAACCTAAGGTAGGAAAATTAAAGAAAACCTTAAGGGGATCCAGGAGGAAAGTGGTGGGAGAGGCAGGCACAGACAGGCAGCTGCCCTTCCCCACAACAGTGTGTGAAGAACAGGCAACCAACCACCTGACAATCCTCCTGAAAAGAACACACTAACTCTTCCCTGCAGCAGGGGCTGAAAAGCAAAGGCAACCCCGCAAGTACAGGCTGTTTCTAGAATGTCTCAGCCGCTCATGGAAAATCTGAGTCCTGGTCCCACTACACAGCCTCTCTCACTGTGCCAACTACACACATCCTGATCTGCTGGGGGAGGGACCGTGAGCCACTGCCGGGAGGGAGTGGTGTGAGAAGTGCCAAGGTCACAGGCACAATCGGAGGCACAATCTGGGCAACAGAGCTGTGCACACGCCATCGTTTACCCAGGGTCAAGGCCTCTGTCGCGGGAAGTAACCCCGCACAGTGCCTGTTGGATGTCAGGGGACGGCCGACAAGAGAGGAGCAAGAAGCGGAACAGAATCTCTGTTCCTAGGCTGGTCAGGTGACCACCGAGGGCTCTGGGCTAGTGGCTGGAGCCTGGGGGATGGGTGGCTTTGTACTTGCTGCACCTTTCTGGGAAAGCTGATGAGAACGGCT
This sequence comes from Murina feae, assembly GCA_004026665.1. NCBI lineage: Eukaryota > Metazoa > Chordata > Mammalia > Chiroptera > Vespertilionidae > Murina > Murina feae. The sequence continues at coordinate 10,685 of PVJC01028839.1, read as the reverse complement.
GTGGCTTGCTGCCCCTGGAAACTACCCAGGGACCTGATCTCCTGGGAACTTGCCGGGCCTCTCATATGAAAAGTCTCCATCGGGGAAACGGTCAGCACTGAAATACATATGCGCCCATCAGTGCCACCCGGTCCGGGACGGCAAAGCACAGGGCCCACCATCAGTGAGCACAGGAAGGGGCGCCAGGACTGACCACCTCTGGCTCACGTGCTGGCAGGAAAAGCAGGGCCAAGGTCCTGAAGGCCAACGTGGCTCCACCGTGTGCAGAAAAGGAGAGTCCACGGGGCCTGGCCTGGAGCCCTCTGGTTTCCAGGAAAGAGTGCCGGCAGTACAGCCTGCTCCCTGTGATTCACAGGACACACACATACCACCTTCTTCTCCTCACACAAGCCAACGTTTCAGGCTTCCAGTAAAAGACACAAGGGAAAAAACTGTGGTTTGGGCCTGTCCTCCCCATCCCCCTTACATGGGGAGGACAGCCCAGCAATCGTGGGGATGCTGGGTGGGTAGTGGTGGAGGCCTTCAGTGAGCTGGCTGCCTCCCTGCCCCTACCCCTTCCAGGCAGCAGGGCACAAGGAATCTTACCAGAAGAAAAGCAATCAGTGAGATCAGGAGCAAGTTAGCTGGGGACAGTCTCTGCCCCCAAGACAGCAGTCAACAAATATTTACTAAGACCTCACTATAAAATTCGCTAAACTATACTTCTGAAAATTCAATATTTTTTAAATATATATTTTATTGATTTTTTACAGAGAGGAAGGGAGAGGGATAGAGAGTTAGAAACATCAATGAGAGAGAAACATTGATCAGCTGCCTCCTGCACACCTCCTACTGGGGATGTGCCCACAACCAAGGTACATGCCCTTGACTGGAATCGAACCTGGGACCCTTCAGTCTGCAGGCCAATGCTCTACCCACTGAGCCAAACCAGCCAGGGCTGAAGACTCAATAATGTAATAATCCTACTATCTGTGTATAAATGTGGTGGGCAGTTAGACAGACATGAGCAGAGCAAGGACGATGGGCCAGATACAGGGTGACTTTTCCTCCCCTGGCACATAGCTGGTCATTTGGTGTGGACCCCCTGGTGTTTCCTCCCTAGAGATAACTAACATCTAGGTCTCAATTGTATTTCAGCTCCAAGCTCAGAAAAGCAACAAAACCAGACCAGTGGACTGCATGGATGACCTGCATTATATAATGACTAGAGACGCAATGCATGAAATTCATGCAAGAGTAGGCTTTCCTTCCCCTGGCTGCCTGCACAGGCTTCCCTCCAGCACCCGGGACACGGGTTTCCCTTGCAGAGGGAGGCCCTGCCCACCTGCTACAGCCTGCTATAGCCCGCAGGTCAGTGGCCTGGGCCTCCCTCTTTGGGGCAATCGTGGAGCTCCCCCACAATGGATCGCCCTGCCGGCCAGTGGCCTGGGCCTTCCTCTGCAGGGCGATCGTGAGGCAATGGCTGGGCCCCAACCAATCACATCGCTCCCGCCTTGGCTGGCCTGGTGCCAGCGAGTGTCATAGCATGGTCCCAGATGGTCATCCCGATTATCGTTCCACTGTTCAGGCGTTCAGTCGATTTGCATATTATGCTTTTATTATATAGGATTAGAGGCCCAGTGCACGAAATCGTGCACGGAGTGGGAGTGGTGGATGGGGGTGGTGTCCCTCAGCCCAACCTGCACCCTTTCTAATCTGGGACCCCTTGAGGGATGTCTGACTACCCGTTTAGGTGGGATCGGGCCTAAACGGGCAGTCAGACATCCCTTTCACAATCCAGGCCTGCTAGCTCCCGACCTCTCGCCTGCCGATTGCCCCTAACTACTCCCTTGCCAGCCTGATCAACGACTGCTCCTGTACCAGCCTGATTGCCCCTAACTGCCCTCCCCCTGCCAGGATGGTCCCCCACAACTGCCCTCCCCTGCAGGCCTGGGTCCCCCCCAACTGTCCTCCCTTGCGGGCCTGGGTCCCCCCAACTGCCCTCCCTTGCTGGCCATCTTGTGGTGACCATCTTTGACCACATGGGGACAGCCATCTTTGACCACAAGGGGGAAGCCATCTTGTGATGGCAAATTTGCATATTACTCTTTTATTAGATAGGATTATTATATAGTATTCCCTGCCCTGGCACCAACCAACCAATCAGTAGAGACCTAGATACAGAAAGGACACACCTGGAAAGCTGCTGAATATTTAATTAATATCTTCCCCTGGGACCTCCGCTAAAATCTCCACCCTTAAAAACCCTTAGGACAGAGGACCCACTGGCTCCCTCTCAGAAGCACCATTCCCCCACCCCACCCCCATCTCTGCCTTTCTATCCCCTCCCCCTTCCCTCAAGGGCGTTGCCATTACTTCCCTCACTCCCAAGCTCCGAGAGCCTACCTTGACCTCTGTAACTTGTTTCCTAAGCCCATTTCTTGTAGGAATTACTTTTCCTACCTCTATGATTTTGTAAATACATATTCTCTTATAGTTTGGGTCTTGGCTCCGAATTCTTTCCTAGCCAGAAACCAAGGTCCAGTGTGACCCCACCGGCCTAACACCTGGTGCAGTTCCCGCCGCCTGCATCTCAAGGATGCCTGTTGCATAAGGTTTTCACCCATGCTGAGTATTAAAATAGGATTCCATGTTTGCCAAATCAGTTAAAAATCATTCTTATAATCTCTCCCTTTTCATTTCTTTGATTACCAGTGTGGCTCATCACATTCACAGGTTTACTAACATTTGTATTTTTTCACAAACTGCCTGCTATCATCGTTTGCCCATTTTTGCTGTCAGACATTCATCTTTTTTTCTTATCAGTTTATGTGAGCGTTCGCTGTATGGACCAATAACATATTCACCTTTTGTCACATTTTACAAATTATCTTCCTAACTGTCGGCCTTTTAGTTTTGTTCATTGATATTGTGGACTGTAAGGCGGTCACCCGCTCACCTGACAAGCACTGGGAAGGCCTCTGGGGCAGCTTTGTAAACTCAGAGACCTATGATAACCACAAAGGGTGCTCTGATATTAAAACTTTTTAATTGAAAAAGCACTCATATCCTCGGCTAGAATCTTCCCTGACAAAAGTCAATTTTTACCTTAACAGAGCCTGTCTATTGTTGTTTGACTTTAGGATCACATACCTTTGAAATGTCAGGGTAACTTTCCCTTTTCCGGACGCCTCAGGGCTCCACCAATGCACCAGAGTGGAGACTGCAAATCCTGGCTGTTATTTTTATTGTGTTAATTGTGGACTACTAATTACCCTGTACCCACCTACGGAAAAGATGTACATGTCCAATATTTTCTTGTTATTCAATCTCAGAGGTCCCCACTTTCCTTCCCCTCACCTCCCTAATCTACCACCAATGAATTTCATATAACCCACTTAAGTCTTCTCTTTTGATTATCTAACCTAATAAAAGAGTAATATGCAAATTAACCATCACTCTGAGGCACCCAAGCCACGCCCACCAGTCAATCAGAGCGGCTCTATGCAAATTGACCCAGCCAAGATGGTGGTCGGCAGCCACAGAGCTAGAGCAAACAGGAGGTTTCCATTGCACCAACGATGGAGTTGAAACTACCTGCCTAGGCAGGCCGGGCCTCTGCTCAAGGCAACAATGTTTCAATTATAGAAGCCATGGAGCTGAAGCAAACAGGAGGCTTCATTGCCTGACTAGTCCTCAGCTCAAGGCAACAAAGTTTCAATTATAGAAGATAAATAACCCCCAGGAATCTGATTCCACCTAGCCTTGCTGGGACACTGGGTCAATGGGAGCTGAGGGCAGCCTGAAAACGCCCCTCAGCCCCTCACCCAGGCTGGCCAGGCACCTCAGTAGGGACCTGAACCCTGAAGGGACTGTGGGCAGCCTGAAAACAGCCCTCATCCCCTCACCCAGACTGGCCACACCTCCATGGGGTAAGGGTCCCCACTAGGGGGCTTGGCCAGCCTGCAAATAGCCATCAGCCCCTCACCTAGGCTGGCCAGGAACGTCAGCAGGCGGACATCCCCTGAGGGGTCCCAGAATGCGAGAGGGCACAGGCTGGGCTGAGGGACCCCCCCCGAGTGCACAAATTTTTGTGCACTGGGCCCCTAGTAATGTATAAAAGAAGGTTCAAAACTGCCATTCTCTGGAGCACTTTCTCAATCTGTCAAGATGTTGCTTCCCGGCAATTGTCAACAGTTTGGCTCAAATAAACTCACAAAATGTCTTCAGAGGTTTGAATGACAGAGGTTATGTTGACAATATTATTGATAAATTTTTTTAAAAGGTTAAAGTTAATTTATCACACTTTTTGTTTAAGGTTTCTGCTTTTAGTAGCACGCCTGGAAAATCTTTTCCATTATAGAAATAATAGAAATTATAGAAATATACACCTATATTTTCTTGCCTTTAAAAAATTTAAATTTCTAATTTATCTAGAATTTAATCTTGGCACAGAGTGAGAGAAAGAATCTAGCTTTTTCAATAGCAGTTAGCCAATTATCTCAATATTGTTTCACGAATATCCATTTTCCTTGTAAATCTCAACCGTGGAGTCGATAGAAAGTCAGACATTGAGGTGAAGTCAAATATATCGTTTGCACAGAGAGGCCACAGGTGGCGGGTCTAGCTACTGACATATAAGAGCACAGTGTGGGTGCCATCTCTTTCACTTCCTCCTTCCTGCCCAAGGGCACAGCTGGCAACAACCATGAAGTCAAAGTCCACTGTGCTACGGATGGCAGAGCAGACAGATACCTGGAGAGAGCCTGGGTTGATTGGCAGGTGGTAAAGCATCGGGAGGTCGAGTTCCTGCTCAGTGATGCCTGCGGTGTTATTTGCATCTAACCCCCTCTTGTCATACAACCATAATCTTTTTTCCCCTTAATTTTGTAAGAATCGCTAGGGTTTACTGTTCCTTGCCAGGTGTTGTGCTAAGCAATCTGTTTTCATTACCTCACTGAATCTTCTCAACACACATTCTCCAATGCTAAGTAACTTCTCCAATGGGAAGTATCGATGACAGCTTTTCCGAGGAGAGAGACACTGGCTTACCTGTGCACCTCTATAAGACAATCCCCTGTTTCAGAAGCATTAAAACAACAAAAAGCATCTTAAAATTCAGCAAGCATTTCCCAGATGAGGAGACTGAGGCTAAGCAGATTTGCTCAAAATCGCACAATTAGTAAGAAATAATACCTTTACTGGTTGCTGAGTTCCTACACATACTGAGGTCTGTTTTGGGATGTTCCTATTCTGTTCCCTTTATCTAACCCTGTGACAATGTCACTATTTTTTTCTTCATTATTATTTTTTTCTAGTAAAGCAAAGCCAATTTCACTACTTTTTAAAAATTGTTTTTAGCTATCCTTGTACATTTATTCTTGTGGGGGGAAAAGAAAAGGAGAACTTTTAAAATAATCTTACCAAGTCTCAATACTTCACTTTGGGAATTCATCCCAGGGGAATTATCCTGAGTGGGGGAATTGGGCTTAAAGGAATTGACGGAAATGTAGGCACAATAACAAATATCTATAGAGTGCCTGGGGAAAAGGCAATGAACAAAACAGATAAAATGCCCTACCCCATGCAGCGTGCAGTCTCAGTGCTCCTAATGGGGACGTATACAACAGAATGGGGTCGCAAAAGTAAGGTAACTCATATGGCAAAGCTGTGTGAATACAGAGATTGGGCTCTGAGTGAGAGACCCCAGTGTGAATCCTGAATATACAATTCACCAACTTCAAGGCCTGGGTCAGGTAACAACTTTAAGAAGACTTATTTTCCTAATTTAGAAAAATAGACAGTCCCTCCTCACAGCTGTTAAGAAAATTAAATGAGATACTGAATATAAATGCAGGGCTTAATGTACAGTAGTTACTCAACAAATGCTAGTTATTTGGGAGAAGACATAGAAAGATGTTCATATGTTAACTGAAAAACGAGGGCTTACAAAACTATGTACATCTTTCCTTAATGCACACACTCATAGAAAAAGACTGAATATATATAACAAACTGTTAAACCCACTGGTGGGTTTAATAGTAACTTATCTTTTTATTCATCTGTTCTAGAGGTCCAGTGCATGAAATTCGTGCACAGGAAGGGGGGGGGCGGTCCTCATCCCTGCCTGCACCCTCTCCAATCCAGGACATCCCTCTCACAATCTGGGACTGCTGGTTCCTAACTGTTCACCTGCCTGAATACCCCTAACCCCTCTGCCTATCTGCCTGATCGGCCCTAACTGTCTCTGCCTCAGCCCATTGCCACCGTGGCTTTGTCTGGAAGGAGGATGGGACAACAGGAAGATGCCCCATCGACCCAGTCTAATTAGCATATTACCCTTTTATTAGTATAGATTTTATCTCTCTCTTTTAAAATATGTTTTTATTGATTTCAGAGAGGAAGGGAGAGGGAGAGAGCGCTAGAAACATCAATGGTTAGAGTCATTGATCAGCAGCCTGCTGTATGCCCCACACTAGGGACTGAGCCTGCAACCTGGGCATGTGCTCAGGGCCAGGAAGTGAACCTGGTTCACGGGTTGATGCTCAACCACTGAGCCATGCCAGCTGGGCCACTGTATATTCTACGGAATACTTTCAGGAAAGGGGAAAGGCTTAAAGATGACCAAGTGGGAAGGTATGTTTCTCCCCTTTGTGAGATCTTTTAGAGTCCGGAGGTGGATTCCAGCACTCACCTGGCTACCCAGTGTTCTGAACCAGAGCTTCCTGGGTGAGATCCAGTATCTGCAGATCCAGTTCTGATAGATGAACCTTGCTCGTTTAGGCACTGGTCTGACATTTCAGGACTGCTGGACTAGACACGGACCACCTACGACATCCTGTGACTTACCTGGTCTCTCTGAAGAGTTACCTCTCCCACTTGTGGTACAGATCCCAGCCTGCCCAGCCTGCCGGGGAGCTGACAGTGAGAGCTCCTCCCGCAGAGGCAGGTTGTTGGCATTGTGGGGTGTCTGGGTCCTAAGAACGCAGGGCCTCTGAAGCAGCTTTATAACTTGTACCCACTTGCTTCTCAGATCTATGTCAACCTGGGGGAGCAGGCAGCCTGAGGCTGGGCCGTCAGCTCAACAGCAGCCAGGCCTGCTTTCTGTCTTAGGTTTAAAAACAAATCTTTTTTCCTGCGCAGCTCTGTGAACCAGAGTTTACAAAGGACATTCCTCCCCTCCTGAAGGCAGTGGGTTGAATAACATTCCCAAATCCATGTCCACCCTAAAGTGCACAAGGTGAGATTTTGGGAAATAGGGTCGTTGCAGATACAATTAAGATACCCATGACTGGCATCTTCACATGAGAAAGGAGGAGATGCGGACACAGACTCAGACAGAAGGCCACGTGAAGACGGCAGAGATGTGTGAGTGATGCTCACAAGCCAAGGAACAAAAGCACCTGGGCCCACCAGAGCTGGGAGGAGTCTCCCCAGAGCACTGGGGGGAATGTGGCCTGGCTGACACCTTGATTTCACGAACTGAGTTTGTGACAATTTGTTAGGGCTCCCCTAGGAAACTAACACCTTGAACCAGAATTAAGACCTTTTATCTCAGGCTCCCTTGCTATGGTTGGCAGAATTCCAAGATGACCCCAATGACCCTCACCCTTGTGTGTGGGCAGGACCTGTAAATATATCACTCCTGTTACTGTGTTACATTATGTAGGCAAAAGGGATTCTGCTGGGATTAGCTGACCAACTTAGCGGACCTGAAGATTACTATCCTGTAATGGCCAGAACTGATCAGGTGAACCCTTAAAAGGGGCAGGCCCTTCCTGGCAAAGGGGACTTGAAGCATGAGAAGGATTCCACATGGGAGAGAGAGAAACTTCCGGCATGGAAGTCCAGCCGAAACCAATGAACCACGTGAGCCAGGAAAACACCACAGTAACATGACACTGACACCCTGGCCTGATGCTCTGAAAAGGATGCCAGTCGTGACTGTTACATTCTTGCCAACAACGCACAACCTCGTTCTAAGGAAGAAAGAGAGGAACTGCTACAGACTGGAGGAAACTGAAGGGAAATGATGACTAAACGCAATGAGGGACTACAGGTCAGATCCTGGAACAGGAAAAGGATATTCGTGAAAATATTGGTGAGATTTAAATAAGGCCTGTGGCTTAGCTAATGTGCCAATGTCGATGTCCTGTTCTCGGCAACTATCCCATGGGGTAATGGATAAAAAGGCACTCTGCTATGTATATATTTTTTACAACTTTCCTTTAAGTGTAAAATTAGTCCCAAATAAAAAGGTTGAAATAAAAGGAAATGGTTAATTAAGTAAATGAACAGAGGCTATCTCAGGATTGTAGATCTTTTTTCGCATGCATCTTTATGCTCATCTTCACAAGTATGCGTTCCTTCTGATAACCAGAGGCAGAGGTTGGAATAAGTGGGCTGGTGCAAAGGATGTCGGTTTGGGGCCAAGGAACTGTTCTAGCTGAGAGTAGGATGGAGCCCAAGACAGAGGGCTGCTAAAACAGAGCAACAGGCATCACCAGGGCAACAGAGACTATTGTACGGTACCTTAGACCACAGAGCCCTTTAAAGTTGCTGGACCCGAACTACATTTCCAGCCACATCGCTTGCCCCTCCATCAGCCACTCTGGCCTATACCAGCCACCCCTGCTCCAGGAACATTCATTCGTTATTCACACAACTCTCCTTGCCAGGACCCCTCTCCTCCCGCTCTCCCTCAACTTGCCTTAATTCCACTTCCAGGAAGCCTTCCCAGACCACTGCGGCCCCAGTCGCCTCACCTGTCCACTCCCCGCGCCCCCCGCCCCGCCTCACCCGTGGAGCTTAAGGAATGCCACAAGAAAGCATGTGACTTCCCCTGTGTACTCAGCTCACTTCCACACATACCTTACCAGCGTCTTTAGAGCAACAGTGTTTTGTCAGTCTTCGGGGAGTGGAAGCGCTCTTACAGCTGAAGGCCATGGGCTCGGACCATCCCCCAGTCCTCCTGCGCATCCCTGCAGCACACAGGCCCCTTGGTCACCAGCTGAGGATTTACTGGCCAGGAGCCTGTTGTGCCTATTCCCAAAATTCTCCATGCCACTTCTATTTGTTTTCATGACTATAATTAAGTTAAATAGTAACAAATATAAGTGCAGAGAGAGACAGTTTTGATTAAGGAAAGGAAGTGTCTAGGACAGCAATTCTGAAATTGTGGCCTTGGAGGACACCTGGGCCACTGAGACCATTTCAGAAGGTCTGTGAGGTAGAAACTATTTTTCTTATAATATTAAGATGTTAAAAGCTTTTCCATTCTCATTTCTCAGAAGTTACAGAAAGTGCGATGAATGTGTGCCAGGTAGTTTTGAGTGTTTCTAGAAATTTCTAAGGTAGAAGTTTAGAGTACAGATATATACGTTTTCATCCCTGGCTGGGTGGCTCCGTTGATTGGAGTCGTCCGAATCACCAGGGTTATGGGTTCGGTCTCCAGTCAGAGCACATACAAGCAGCAACCAATAAATGCATAAACAGGTAGAACAAATCGATGTTGATGTTTCTCTTTCTCTTAATTAAAAAAAATAAAAAATCAATAAATATATACATTTTCAGAGATTATCTCATTTTGTTCAACTGAGTATTTACTATCAAACTTTCATCACACCTATTTTAATTTAGTTATCTAACAAATAATTATTTTGAAATCCTAAAGATATGTAAAAGTATAAAAACTTTACTTTGAAAGCTATTTTTCATAAAAATATGCTTTTCACATTAACATGTAATGACATATTTTTGTTATTTTAAGTGAATAACTATTTTTAAACTTGTTTTAATTTTTAGCATGATAAATATCAATAGGTATAGCCAAATAAGAAAAAGACAGGAGAACCAAGATGGCGGCATGAGGTATATACCTAAATGCACAGCCTCCACACCTACATTACAGAAATACAACTATTCAGATAAACAACCATCCTCCAGAACCAAGAGAGGGGAAGCGTTACATCTAGAAGGCAAGAGGAGTGCTTTGAGACTGAATAGTAGCTCCTGGCGCGCCCAAACTGAAAGGTACAGACGCGCAAAACGGAGGCGGCGGTGCGGCGCATGGCGGTGCAGGTGAAAGAATGGAAGCGGCGATCGGTCTGCGGCTTGGAAGATTATAAACTCCCAGGTCGCACTGAATGTAACGCGGGCTGTAGGGCAACGGGGCAGCAGAAGACCGGTGGCGTTCTAGCAGTGCTATTCGCAGCTATCACTGACGTGGAGATTTGGGGACTGAGAATCGTGCGTAGACCCCAGGGCTTGGAGATGCCAAATGCGGTAGAAACTTCGGCATTAGCAAAGGGGACGCCATTGTGAGTCGCTCCACCCCTGGTGATTCTGAGACCCCGCCCCACCCCACCTACAACCCCACCCAAGCTTTGCGGCTGCCTGCCTGCAACATAACCTAAGGGTCTGCAGCTGAGACAGAACTCCAAAAGTTCCAAACTCCAAACAACGAGGAGAAAGGCCTGCAGGTCATTTTCCCCCCAGTGATACCTCTCAGTGATAACTACAACAAGACTGTGCACCCAGCCTTCAAAGGCGTACAACAAGAGTGTCCACCCCAGGTGATTGGGGAGGCTGAATCACTGGGCCATATATAGGACACCTAGCACAGAAAGCCAAAATGCGGAGACTAAGAAACAGATCACAAAAGACAGAAATGGAGGAACGCAAACGACTGGATATAGAGTTCAAAA
>PVJC01028838.1:0-22296 GCA_004026665.1 Murina feae | reverse complement strand
CAACCCTGCCGCCTGTTTCCCATCACGGGTCCTGGGTCCTGCGCTGTCCCGCCCTGCAGCCGCTCTGTGCACTCGGGAGGTCCCTCAGCCCGGCCTGTGCCCTCTCACAGTCTGGGACCCCTCGGGGGATGTCCACCTGCTGGCGTGCCTGACCAGCCTGGGTGAGGGGCTTTAAGGCTGCCCACAGCTCCCATTGACCTAACGTCCCAGCAAGGCTGGCTGGACGCAGGTTTTTGTGATTTATCGCCTATAATTGATACTGTTCCTTGAAGGCCTGGGGTCATCTTCTATAATTGATACACTGTTCCTTTAAGGCGGCCTTCTAACTAACGAAGCCTCCTCTGCCTCACCTCGCAGCATCTATAATGAAACAATTGTTACTTTTACTGGTTAGGCCGGAGCTGCTCTTTCCTTCAGCTCTGGAGGATTCTATGATTGTTACATTGTTTCAAAACTGCTAGAGGCAGTTTAATCGGAGCTGAGCTGAGGGGCGCAGCTTCACTTTTGCTCCTGCCGCAATGGAAAGGGCTGTTTACTCAGGTCCGTGAGTGGCGGCCGCCATGTTGGCTGGGCTAATTTGCATACAGCCACTCTGATTGGCTGGTGGGCGTGGCTTACCCGTCTCGGAGAAACGGTTAATTTTAATATTTCGCTTTTATAGAGTAGATGCTTTGATGAAGTTCTTCATATATTTTGATCTATTTCTGGGGCTATAGTCTCTTAAAAAGTATGCCTTCGAAAAAAATTGTTTAACCAAATTAAAAGCCAGCACAATTGTGTATCAGTTTAAACTCCATCTTTGATGATAAAGGTGTCCATTTCCTGACATTCTTGTCAACTCAGAATATTAATCTGTCTTTTTAATCTTATGCCTGTCCATTAGTTGGGTGAATATATGTTACTTGATATTTCTTTGATAATTTATTAGTTATATTATCTTTACTTATAGGAAGTTACTTTGTTTTGTTCATTGAACCTAGAACAAAACTTTGAATGGTGCCTAGGAAATAGAGGATGCTTGCTGGTTGAATGAATGAAGACAGATTATTTGCCTTTCTCCTGTGAATCGGTTAATATCTTTTTTCCTTTTTTTTTTTTTTTTTTTGTTGGAGTGGTTGTCTTTTTCTTTGTAAGTTTTAGTAGCTCTTTATACATTATAGATAATAACCCACTGTCAGACACTTCAAATAAGTTTCCTGAGTTAGTCATTTCTCTTTGTAATTTTAGTGATTTTTGCAATAGTTTTATAAACTTTTATGAAATATTTCAACTATTGCCCTGATGGGTTCTGGCTTAGAAACTACACTCAGAAAAGCCTTCCCCAGCCTAAAATGATTACTTTTAAAGTACGAATTCACTCTTCATTTTTTTTTTCTGTCAATAGGTTTAGTAATAAACTATTGTCACATTTCTGGAAAAAACTTCACTTCTTTATTGTATGGTATTAATTTTGATGTTTTTCTATTTTTTAATGAATTGATTTCTGCTTTTGTCTTTATTAAGGCCTCTTTCCTCCTTCACTCAACTTTTTATTTTCTAGCTTCTTGAGTTGAGTCATTCTTAAATAACTGATTCATTTTAATTCTTGTTCGGCTATTAAAGTATTTAAGGCTGTGAAATTTACTTTCAGTTCACTTTGGGCCCTCTCCATGTATTTTGATATGTGTATTATTGCTAGTCTCTAAAATTCTGTAATTGCTATTTTGGTTTTATTTTTGACCCAGGAATTATTTCCAGGCTTTTGGAATGATTATTTTATTCTCCTTTGGAAATTAATTTATAGTTTATTATAGTATGAATGGAGAATATAATCTATTAATTTCTTTTTGGCATTTAATGGGATTTTTTTTTTGGTTGTTTAATATTGGTTGATTTTACAACTTGTGGGCATGAGGAAAGGAACTAAATTCCTTATCTGCAGTATACAAAGGATGAATGAAGCTTTTACATTGACTTTGATAATATCGGTTAAATTTTCTACTTTGAAGCTTATCTTCCTGGTTAGTTGCTGGTATTATTTTCTTGCATCCTCAACTTTCTTTTTTCAACAGTTTTTTCTTTATAATGTTGATGCTATGTTATTTAGGACATGGATATTTTGACAGCGATATATTTATTATGGAAATAGCCATTTGTCACTTTATAAATGACCTTTTTGTGTCAAAGTTAAGACTACTTCCCTCACTGAGTTTAATCTCATCACCTATAAATAATCTCTGCTTTCACTTTATTTGAATTTTCTGGTATATTTTTGTCTATGTGTTTTTTTTTGTCTTAATATTTTTGTGTAGTGTATTTTCCATGTTTGAGTTACAGCTTTAGTTTTCTTCTTGATAAACATCATATACTTGTTTTTATTGGTTTTGGATTCATTCTAAGAATATGTTACTGATGAGTTCAACCAACCTACACTTTTAGTTTACCTGATATCTTTGCCTTTAAATCTGTTTTCTGTTTATTATGAGTATTCATTTTTTTGTCACAGGCAAGACTGTCTCTCTTCCCTCTCTTCCCTTCCTTTTCCTGCTATCCTCTCATTAGTTTATCACATCTCAGAACCACCCATTTGAAAGCATATCCTGTCTTATTGTGGGAGAAGATTCCAAATAATTCCTCATCCACAGCTTCTCAAAATTTAGCCATGCTGTTAAGTAATTTTCATTAAAACCAAACAAAAAAACCCACTGAACTATTATGGCTTCTTTTATATGTGGGCTCAGAAGCATTTTATTCCCACCCTCACCACCACAGTGCAATCTGCCTTAGTTTTACAAGTAAAAATTTTAATTACAAAATAATATATTCTTATTGTATAAATCTCTGAAAGTCTTAAAAAACACCCAAAGAGGAAAACAAAAGCTTCTTATAATCTCACCATATGGTTTATTTTTTGACACATATTTTGTCTTCTTACCTATGTATATTAGTAGAATATGGATAATCTACATACTATATGGAAACATTCTTTTTGGATAGCAATATATTGTAGAAAATTTCCCATGTGGCTAAATATTGTTATTTTGTGTGTGGGGGGGGGAGTGAAATTTTATTTTATTTTTAAATATATATCTTTATTGTTGAAAGTATTACAGATGCCCGTCCTTGCATTGACCCCTTCCACCCCACTCTGGCTCCTTCCCCAAGTCTTCAACACACTATTGTCTGTGTCCGTGGGTTATGCATACCAGTTCTTTGGTTAATCTCTTCCTCCCTTCCCTTCCTCTGAGATTCATCAGTATGTTGCATATACTTTTTCACTATTAAATTCAGTGGCTATAGAGTACTTTTATTTTTCCTCAGGAATACCTGTGTTTCTTAGTTGTCTGTAAAGAGATGCTATGTATAGAACTTAACAAAAGGCAAAAAATGGGTGAGGCACAAAATGTATTTTGGATATAAATTTGAACTACCTAGATAACTGATTTATTTTTGGACATGGTTGGGGAGGTAGTGGCTAGCTGTAGCGTGTTCTCCCCCCCCCCCCCCACCGCCACACTCACCCTCATGTAGACACACATATTCTCATCAGTGGGTACAAAGGAGGGTTATACACCAGGTGTCAGGAGTCCTAAGGTGAGTTCAGCCTCCTGTCATCCAAGCCATGGGACTAGGGGCAAGTCACTTGTCCTCTGAGCTTTATTTTTGTCAAGTTTAAAACGAAGGATGGCAACACTTGTCTTTGCTTATTTTACAGAGCCATTTTCTTCCTAAATAAAATTGGAATGAGAAAATGTCTGTGCATTTGCTTATTGAATGAACAATTCCATGTATTGCAGAAGGACAATCCTGGTGGCCAAAGTCTATTTGATTCCACTAACATTTATTGAGCATCTATTCTGTTACTCTGTTCAGAGGCCAATACACATAATCAATATAAGAGACACCATCCTCTACTGAAATGGCCTTGTTAGGAACATTCCATTTTTCTTAAATTGATGATCTTCTGGGTGACAGTGCCAGCTTCTTCTCATTACTCCAATATGATTAATTCATTCATCATGTTAGACTGATTTAATTATTTATTATGGCGTTTTGTTTATTTAATTTGCATATCAATTGCCAGGGTGTGCTGCATATCTTAGCTTACTGCAGAATTACATTAAGAAAGGTTTCTATGGGGATGCAGGTTCCAGTGGTCTCCCCAGGGGCAAAAACTTTTCGGTAATTGAATATTTAGGTGCTAGGATGCAACAGCTAGAATTTTTTTCCCTGACCTGAAGTTCAACCTACTCCTTCCGGCTTCGGTCCAGGGAGACAGCTAGTTGTGAATTATGCATTCTCATATATTCTCTGGTCAATGTTTGCATATTTTACTTTTCCATGGAGGGAACAGATGTTCCCTTGAGAAACAGTGTCTCAAACTCTTGGTACTTGACTTGAAGGAAAAGAAAGAAGGCTTAAAGATTGTCTCCTGATTCTCCTTTTTCAATCCATGTGGTGCTGGAGCTCCAAAGAGGCATTGCCCATTATGCCAGCCTGCCAGCTGGGAGCAGTAGGAGAAAAGGGGCGCTTGACTCGGACATTGGGTTTGTTCAGCTTCCTGATCGTCAGTGTAGCATGAAGCGTAGGGTGCTCTTCTGCCTGCATCTCTCATACCCAACATCTTGGGATGGCCATTTGGGCCCCAGAACACCAGAGTATCAGAGGGTTTTAAGGATGATATCAGTTCTCAAGTGGATTCTAATTTGGACAAGCCACTCAGATCACACAGTTTTGAAAGGTAAAGACAAGACTAGAATGAGTCTCCTGACTCTCATTCTGACTTAAAAGAGAATCAGTGGTGTTCTTTTTTTTTTATTCATTCATCCATCTTGACTGCAACTCATGAGGGACCCCTACACTAGAACCACCCAGCTAAACTGCTCCTGAATTCCCGATCAGCAACAGAAACTGTGAGATAATAAATGTTCATTGCCTCAAGCTGCTAAGATTTGAGCTGATTTGTTACATAGCAACAGATAACTGGTACAACAGGAAATTCTCAGTGGCCCATACCCTTTAAGGGCTCTGTTCTCTTGCCATGTTGCTGTGTCCCCTTTCTGAGCCCTTTGTATCTATATGTCCTTTAAGGGTCCTTCTCAAGAGATTGCTGGGCCATCCAGAATTCCTATTATTTATCACAATTAAATTTCTTTATAAAAAATATACACACAGTGGAATACTATGCAGCTGTCAAAGAGAAAGAAGTCTTACCATTTGCAACAGCATGAATGGACCTGGAGAGTATTATGTTAAGTGAAATAAGCCAGTCAGAGAAAGATAAGTATCACATGATCTCACTCATATCTGGAATCTAATGAACAAAATAAATGAGTGAACAAAATAGATTCAGAGACATATAAGCATGGAACAGACTTTTGAACCTCAGAAGGAAGGCAGGGGAAGTTGAGTGCATGGGAAGAGATCAACCAATATGTATATATACCTAACCCATGGACACAGAAAATAGGGTGATGAAGGCCTGGGGTGGGGTGGGGGGGCTAGAAGAGATCAATGGGGGGGGAGGCAAAGAGGAGGTATATGTAATATTTTTCATAATAAAGATTAAAAAAAAATCTAAACCTCCCTCTCTTATTGGCCATGTACAGATAGATATCTTTTATGAACACATTCAGGTGTTTCACTAGACAAAAGCCTGTTGCTTCTCAATGGGACACTCTGCTGTTCTTCTAGGCCAGCTCGCCCACATGCTAACCAGCTTACAGTACCCATTGTTCCTCCATCACAGACTCTGAGGCTCGGAGAAGGGGAGTGAGTTACTCAGGGATTCAGTTAGGAAGGAAAGGAACTGGGTTTCATCTGGCTCCAGAGGCTGTCTCTGCCAAATGCTTTAGGTTATTTCTCACATATTCACACTGAAGTTTTTCTAATAGCAGAAGAGAATGTGTGTAGGCTCCCTGGGGATCTGGGGCATAGCCAGAGTAGCCTGCCTCAAGCAGTACAGTTCTTTAAAGTTTCATGTTTTAACTTTAAAAAAAAAATCCCTGTGAATTTTTAATTCTTATCATTAATATATTCATGTTGGTTTTAACATAATGTTATGTTAGTCAGGCCACTCTCAGTCATACTGCAATAACAAAAAAACTCCAAAAATCGCAGTGGCTTCCCTGATTGGGGAATGCACCTGGCATCTCGTAGTCTTTCACCGTCTGAGACAACTGGCATAACAAAAAACCCTATTGACCCAAATTCCATTACTGTCTGAGTTTTGGATTTCTTAATTTGGCTCTTAACTTTGGGGCAGGAAAGAAAAAAGTATATATCAGTGGCTTAGTACACATACAGGCAATGACGACTTCTGATGCTGATCACACTTCAGGGCGGGTTCGTGGTCCCTCCAAGTGGTGACCCTGCGGTCCTTTTATCTTGTGACAATGACACGTGGCCTCTGAGGTTAGCATGGAGAGAGAAGGGGGAGAGGGTAAGTATGGAGCATTATTTGGGCATTTTGCAGCCAAGCTGGGAAGTAATCTATCCAGTTGGCTGGAGCCCAGTCCCAGGGTCCTGGTGGGGCTGTGGGAGAGGATTGGTTCAAGAAAGTAACAAATGCCCAGGAAGACATCCTTTAAACAGGATTTTCCAAATACACATCACTGCTCCTGCCACAAATATTTTAAATTACTATCAAAACAATAGCATCGAAAACGTTTCCTACTATTTCCATTATTTAATGGGTGAGACGGTGTTGCTTCGAGACTGTCACCTGGAAGATTATGTTGAGTGAGAGAGCCGACGGTGCATTTTGGGTTCTGTGTCCAGGCAATTTCTCTTCTATTTGTGTCACAATCTCTCCCCAGGCCTTCCTCACATAGATTGGTTATTTCACTGTTGCAAGTGATGTTGTGGCAATCAGCACATAGAGAGCTTCTGAATGCTGCCAGCTGGTCGGCATGATGCAGTGTTTTAAGCTAACGTCGGTGGGTTTGGATGATGAGAATAAGAATAAGAATATTGCTTATAGCATATTATTTTGTTTACCATCTCTGGGAAATACTGGGCAGAGGGGTTTGTGAGCAAAGAAAGAGAAGCAAGAATGTTTTCTTTGTCACTAATAACTTGAATGCCCAGCCTAGCTGTTCCCAAACTCCTGATCCATAGAGACCACGAGAGATAATAAATGATCAGCATTTTAAACCACTGTTGTTGGAGTAGAATGTTACACAGCAACATATAATCGGAACAGTTTCCTCTGACCACCCGTAACAGTCCAATCCTCCAATTTCCTTTTCTATCTCGGCCATATTGCATTTGTCAACAAAAGACTAAGAGTTTTTGCCTTGGTTTCTGAACAAAGGTGGTAACTTCCTTTTCTGCTCCCTGCCCTTCTGGGAGGCAGGAAGGAGTGGGTGTACAGGCAGCTAGATTTCTTAGATCCTAGGTCAGTTTACATAGACTGGGATTCCACCTTTCCCCCAGTTTTCCAGGGGGGTGGGCTTTGACAAGTGAAAAAGACAATTTGGACATATATCTACACCATAGAGGACCTACAGAAATTTATCTAAAATGATCGGGGAGGCATTCTTAATCCTTTTATCCAGACCCCAAATTTTTTTCCTCATGACCTTGATCTCAGTGTGCCATATAAACCTGCTTTAGACTGTCCTCCAAGGCTAGCTGTGCAGGGGATAGCAAGCTGTGACCTGGGGCTAATGGGATAGACTGTCTCTCTCTCAATATATCACTCACTGATTTATATTCATCTCTTAAAAATATTCATGAAAAATATTCAATATATTTTAAGACCAATTGTGCCATTTATTTCTTTAATAAATAGAAAACCAGGAAAGAATTTGTTGGTTAGTCTCATTCCAACATGAGAAAAAATTTTACTAGGATTAAAAGTTTGTTGGCTGTGCTTAGAAGAGTGTTTATCATGCTGGCCATCCTAAGGTTTTGTGTGGCCGAGGTTGTTCGAATCTGGTTGTAAAGCCGACCTGTGGGACTTTCACTCCAGTAAGTGGAAGATATCACGGGGATCCCAATGGTAAGACACAGATGTTTGTAGCAAGAAATCAGATATATGTGTATATATTTTTTGTGTATAAATGTATCTGTGCTGAAATAGATTTAAAATTTTTATTGTGGTAAAATATATATATATAAGACACATTTCCCATTGTAATCATTTTTAAGTGTACCATTCACTGGCATTTAAGTACATTCACAATGTTGTGCAGTCATTACCACTGTTTAGTTCCAGAAAATTTTCATCACGGCCAAAGAAATTTTGTACTTACTAAACATTAACTCTCCACCTTCCTCTCTCTCTGGCCCCTGGAACTACTATCATTCAACTTTCTGCCTCTATGAATTTATCTATTTTAGGTGCTCATAGAGGTGGAATCATCCAATATTTTAGATAGCTTTTTAAATAGAAATTCTCATAAGAAGATATGTCTTTTTTTTAGGACAGGAAAGAGAGAGAGAGAGAGGAGAGAGAAAGAGAGTGTGAGAGAGAAACATTGCTGTTTGTTTGCCTCCAGTACAACAGAACAAGCTCTGACTGGGGATCGAACCATAACCTTTTTTGGTGTATGGGATCCAATGTTTCAACCAACTAAGCCACCCCACCAGGGCGATAGCCTTTTATAGAGCAAAACCACAAATACAGTGTTATGGGAACATAGCTGTGCTCACTCATTTATGTATTGTCGTGACTGCTTTTGCGCTGCAGAACAGGAGTAAGAAGTTGTCATAGACTCTGTAAGGCTGCAGAGCCCATACGTTTATTATTTGAGTGCTCTATAGAAAGAGTTTTCAGACCCCTGAACTGGCTGGGGGGTGACTGACCTCCATGATTATTTCATTAGCATGGGAAAGGTGCCTCTTTTCCAGCCAGCGAGTGTGGACTTTTACAGAATTAAGGTACCTAAGACCTTTGACTCCACTAGATCAAATTCCTGCTCTGTTTTCAGCCTCACTCATTTTCGTCATTAAAAGAACGCAAACCATTTCAGAGTTCTGCCTGGCTTCTCCCTGGGTTTGTTTCGGTCCCCGGGCTCTAATGGACCCACATAGCTCTTCTTCCACCTCCGAATTTCTTAATTTCATACCTTTTTGTTTCTACTCTATAATCTTTATTCCGTCCCTTTCCATGAAATAGAAACCTCTTCTGAGCAATACTGCCCACTCCACACAATCACTTCACAGTTATGAAACAGTATCTGCTAAAATTGCAAGTTCCCCTTTACCTTAAGATGAGGAATGGATTAGTTTTCCTTATTTAGATTTTGACCTTTATTATGTTATCATTTCATCCCTCCATAAAGAAAAATAATATTTTGACCTAGAGTTCTAAAACCGTGACAGGAGCCCGGCTGCCGTGGCTAAGTGGTTGAGTGTCTACCTATGAACCAGGAAGTCATGGTTGGATTCCCAGTCAGGGCACACGCCTGGGTTGCAAGCTTGATCCCCAGTAGGGGGCATGCAGGAGGGAGCTGATCAATGATTATCATTATTGAAGTTTCTATCTCTCATTCCCTCTCTCTTCCTCTCTGAAATCAATAACAATATCTACTCTAAAGAAGCGTAATATTGAAATTAACCATTTCTCCAGGACACCTAAGCCACGCCCACCAGCCAATCAGAGCAGCTGTATGCAAATTAACTCAGACAAGATGGAGGCCAGCAGCTAAGAGGTGGGTGCGGCACAGGCAGTGGGGTGGGCGGGGTGGGTGGTGGGCCGTGGGGTGGGCGGGGCAAGGTCCCAGACTGTGAGAGGATACAGGCCGGGCTGAGGGACCCCTCTCGCCCCTTCCCCCTCCCCCCTCCCCCCCCCAGCCGGGCACAATATATTGTGCACTGGGCTCCTAGTATTTAAATATATAAATAAAACTGTGACAGTATCCATGTTCAAAGTCATTTCTCTTTTTACTGTGCATTTGTTTACAAATACCATTCAGATGATCATTTTGCTTTATTGTTCCAAGACTGATCATTTCAACCAGCCTGTTGAACATACACTTTGGTGAGAATGCTGTCAGTGAATGAGGCGGAAGTCTAGAATAGTGGTTCTCAACCTTCCTAATGCGGCAACCCTTTAATAGAGTTCCTCATGTTGTGGTGACCCCCAATCACAATGTTATTTTCGTTGCTACTTCATAACTGTAATTTTGCTACTGTTATGAATCGTAATTTAAATATCTGATATGCAGCATGTATTTAGGTGACCCCTGTGAAAGGGTTGTTCAACCCCCAAAAGGGTCGTGACCCACAGGTTGAGAACTGCTGCTCTAGAACATCAGGTTTCCTGTGGCCTTGAGTAACACCATGGCTGTCAGCAGTTTTGTTCATTATTGATTTGGGCTCATTTGTGTGTAAGTTCACACATTAAAAAAAATCAATCAGTTTGCGCTCTTCAAACAAAACAAACCCAAATCCTATTTACCAGATGAATTTGCTATCAGTCACTTATCAATTAACATCTTCGTAAATATCAACACCAAACACAACCTCACTAAGCCTGTCTCAGTCAGGGGGCAAACATTGCCATAAAGGACCAACTAGGACTGGCCATTGACTCAGTGGTTGAGCATCGACCTGTGAACCAAGGTGTCACCAGTTTGATACCAGGTCAAGGCACATGCCCGGGTTGTGGGCTCTATCCCCAGTAGTGGAAGTGCAGGAGGCAGCTGATAGATGATGCTTCTCTCCCAATTGATGTGATGTTTCTCTCTCTACTCCTCTTCTGTCTTTTCTCTCTAAATATCAATAAAAATATATATTTTGAAAAAGGACCAACTAGTAAATATTTTTTTCATAAAACTTTATTTACAAAAACAGGCCATAGTTTGTCAACCCTTGTTCTAAAGCATTCACAATGATTTTTTTTTCAACCTTTAACATGACTTTGAGCAGATGTATAGACCTAAGTTTTTTATTCTATAAAATGGGTATGAGAATATCAGCCTAATGGCATCTACTCATTCATTCACTGATTTATTTACACAGTGGTTATTGATTACCTACTGTGTGCAACACAGAGTGATGATGTAGAGACATTATGACATAGGATAGATATGGACTTACTATTTAGGAGATGTTTCGTGGCTTAGGGATCAAACCTGTGTAGTCCCTGGGCAGTGGGAGGTGCTCACATATGGTAGCTGTGATCATTCCATCGTCACTATGCTCATTAGTGTTGGCAATCTCAGGTCACAAGGTACATAGCTAGTTTGTCAGATGGTTGCCCTCATTCCTGGCATGTCACACCAGTTGTTCCTTTGACACTGTGTCAAGACTTAGTGCTCATCTCTGCCTCTGTGACTGACCTGATTGCAGGTTCTGACCAGGGGGCTGCAGCCACTGTCTCTCCTGGTTTATTGCCTGGGACAAGCATCTAATAAAAAGTGAATGGTTCTGCTGGTCCTTTGTGAAGTGTGTGCTTCCCTGCTGCTTGGGGCATATAATTTCATTGATGGCCATGAATCTGTCGTTCCCTGTGTGATATAAGCCTGAACATGGCAGCTGGGAACTCTGGACTAGAGCCAAGTCAGAGGGTGGGAAACCATGAACTGCCCCGCCCGCCCCACCCCCTCCGGACCCTGTTCCCGAGAGAACAACCCCATGAACCACTGACCCACACCCCTTCATGTTCATGTCAGCAGCTTAAGAGCAAGGACAAGATAGATACTCTCATCAAAGTGCACCAAGGATATTGGGGATGGGGAGGAGTCTTGAACAGTTTTGGACCTGACTTCTTGGTTCATAGATGAGGAAAGGCACTCAATCATTTTTTTTCTAATAATATTTATGGAGCATTTACTTTATGCCCAGCACTCTGGAGACATAGTGACAAGCAAGACAAATAACTGGTGGTGGCCTGCCTCTAAGATGGCCCCCAGGGACCCCTGCCTGCTGGTCTTCACACCTTCCTGTTGTCCCTTGGTGTGTGACTATGGAATTTGGCAGAAGTGATGAGTCCTCACATATAAGATTAGATTATAGTAAAAACTACTGCAGCTTGCATATTGGTCTCCCTCTCTGTGGGATCCCTCGCTCCGAGGGCAGCCAGCTGCCATGTCATGAGCCATCCTGTGATGAGCCCACATCACCTGCAGCCACAGCCATGTGAGTGTGTGTGGAATAGGAGGGCCCCCTTCCCCCTGCACCAGCCAAGCTTTCAGATGACTGATAACCTTCTGGTGCTACAAACTTCACTAGAGCCATGGGAGGCAAGACAGGCACAGTGAGATCAGAATGGTTACTGTGTGCATTCATGTGCTTATATGTGTGAATATGAGTGTACAGATGTCAGCCCCCGGTGCAGACATGTAGTGGGAAGTGATCATGAAACATGTGCTGGAGTTGGTCTGGGGAAACAGTGGTGGGGCAGACTCCAAATGGATAAGAGCTTGGGGTGTTTGAGTAGCTGAAGAAAGGCAAGTACCTAGAACATAAAAAATGTGACAACATGCTTTACCATAGGGGGCTATGGAGGTGAGCAGGGGCCGAACATCGGGGGTCTATAGGCCATATGTGGTGAGGAGTTGGGATTTTACCATTGAGCTGGCTACGCCCAGTAGGACTTCCTATGGCAATGGCAGTGCTCACACCTCTGCTGTCTAACAGGGTGGCCAGTCACCATAGGTGGCTGCTTTGCACTTGAAGAGTTGCTAGTGCATCCGAGGCAGAGTTATTAATTTTATTGAACATGATTTGATTTAAATTGGGAAAGTCACATGTGGCAGGTGGATCCTATATGGAACAGCGTAAAAAGTGCAAAGGGAAGCTGGGGAGGTTTCCAGCAGGCCAGGGACATGGTCTGATAGGTGTCTGTGGGAAGTATCTTGCTGGCTACTGTGGGGAGAGTGGATGGAAGATGGGCAGGGGGAGGCAGGGGGGAGGCTCATGCAGTGTCCGGCAACTCTGGGTTCTGTGGCCTTTTCCTGCTCTCGTGTGGCCCTAGGAACATAGCCCTAGGATGGCTGGAGATGCTGAGGATGGGGTGTCAGTGTGGGAGTCCCACCTAGTCTAGCCTGATGCAGGGGTGTGGCCTCCAGGACAATGTTTCTTAGAGGCTGTAGGGGCCAGATGGGCTCCCCTCTGGCAGAGGAGGGAGGGTCTGGCGCCAGCTCCTGCTGCTGCAGAAGTCCCTGTTGTGCAGCTCGCTTTCCAAGGCTCAGGTATAGCTGGGCATCTGCATAGTCCTATGTTGCCTATACTTTATTTACTGCCTGTACTTCAGTTTCTTCACCTAAAAATTGGATATTAATACTGTCAACCTTTAGGAATCCCCTGAGCCTCAAATGCGATTAAATTCATCTAAACCATTTACCACAATGACTGCTACATGATAGATTGATGACTGTTAGCTGCTGACTGCCTTCTTACAATCACCAGCATCATCTCTGAGCTGGGATTCTTGAGCTGCAGGGGCCAACCGCACCTGACCTCACATGAGCCTTGGGGCTCAAAGGTCCTGATCCAGGAAATGCCTTTGAGCGGTTACTAAGGGGAATCTGGGACTGGATTTATGTCTTCTGCAGAGGGAAATTGATGAGCCTACGTGAGCTCAGGTGGAGAGAGGTACCAGAACATTCTAGTCCATTTTCATCATGCTTATCATCTTAAAATGGACCCATACAAGACCCAGGAAGCTGATTCGCTGTGGGGACAGTGGGTGCGCCTTAGTTACTCAGCAGATGAGGGAATATCCCCAGGTCTGTGCCCACAGCCAGTGGCACTGTGGGAGTGCTTAGACAAGAGCATCTGGCTTGAGGTCCTCGTCTCCTGTGGCCTCAGGAAGCTCACATATGTGTTTCAAATAGTGTTAGGTCTTCATATTGAGGTCAGATATTTGCTGAATATCAGATTAATATATTATGGTTTTTCCTGCTGCCCAGTTCCTGGAATGAATGATTTCTACAGATGAATGGGGAAAATTCCACGTGAGCTCAGTCCTTCTACACCATGGGATAATTTTCTTCTTCTGTTGTCTCGCCTTTGGAGGCATTGCTGGTTCACAGGGTTATTTAGGCCTCATGCCCCACTTCCCTCCTCCTTGTTCACACGTATGGCTTCAGTCAGCCTCACTGGCCATGTGGCTGTCCCTGGAACACGTGGCCTTGGAACTTTGGCACTGGCTGTTTTGGATATCTACAGCATCCTTCACATCCTCCCCCAGAGGTCTGAGGGTTCACCGTCTCCCCTTCTTTATTCAAGGTCACCTTCTCAATGAGGTGGGCTCTGACCACTCTGTGTACAATGGTGGCCTCCCCTTACCCTGACTCTCTCTTCCTCATACAATTCACCACCTTCATTCTATGTAATTTACTTTAAAATTACTATTTATTTATTCATGGAAGAATAGTTGACATACAACATTATATTAGTGTCAGGTGTATAACATAGTGATTTGAATTTATTTACCATATGATGTGATCTCCATAAGTCTAGTTACCATCTGGCACTGTACAAAGTTATGATGATATTATTGACTGTGTTCCCTGTGCTGTACTTTGCATCCCTGTGGCTTTATTTTATAACTAGAAGTTTTTTATCTCTTACTCCCTTTCACCATTTTCACCCATAACCCTCTATTCTCCCTCTCTTCTGGCAGCCATTCATTTGTTCTCTGTATCTGTGAGTCTGTTTCTATTTTGTTTGTTTGTTTAGATTCCACATATAAATAAAGTCATATGGTATTTATCTTTCTCTGTCTGACTTATTTCACTTAGCATAATGCCTTCTAGGTCCATCCTTGTTGTTGCAAATGGCAAACTTTCATTCTTTTTATGGCTGAGTAATATTCCATTGTGTGTGTGTGTGTGTATGTGTACATATACACACACACACATACATACATACTAGGGGCCCAGTGCATGAAATTCGTGCACTGGGGGGAGGGAGGGACCTCAGCCCAGCCTGCCCCCTCTCACATATTGGGAGCCCTCAGGGGATGTCCTACTGATGGCATAGGCCTGCTCCCTGATCTCCTTGGGGAGCAGGCCTAAGCCAGTCTGGCCTCCCTTTGTGGGAGATGACCAGGCTAATCAGGAGAAGCCACCAGCCCCATCACCCTTCTAATGCAGCCACTGCCAGTCACCACAGCCACCAAGGTGTTTTCATCAACACAGACTCTAGTCCCTTCACCATGAAAAAATGACAACTTTCTTTAGGCATTTTCAAGATGTGTCTTTCGTAGGATAAGACTTTTCTTTCTTTCTTTTTTTTTTTTCCCTCACCTGAGGATATGTTTCCATTGATTTTTAGAGAATGTGGAAGAGAAGGGAAAAACAGAGAGAAACATCAAAGTGAGAGGAACACTTTGATTGGTTGCATAGGCCCTGACCTGGACCCCGGCCAGGGAGGAGCCTGCAACCTAGGTACATGCCCTTGGTCAGAATTGAACCCAGACCCTGCAGTCAGCAGGCTGAGGTATTATGCACTGATCCAAACTAGCCAGGGCAGGATATGACATTTCTTAGCCCTCCAGATCACTTTTAGGGATTCTTATTACCCAAGTTACTAAGAATATTACCAGTGGCATATAGGGAGCTTAGCCAATGAGCGGTAAGAAAATGTGTTTCTTCTGTAGTTCACGCCAATCACCGGCTCCACCCCTGCCCCTCCAATCCCAGCTCCACCCCTTCCCAGGCCTGTATCCTCTGGCCAAGGATGCAGGCCTGGGCAGGTGACCCCCAGACCCCTGCTTTGCTGGCTTCACTGGTGCCCAGATCCCTGTGATCGCAGGCTCCGCTCCTGCCCCTCCGATTGCTGGCTCTGTGGAGCCCAGGTCCCTGCCATCTCCGACCTTGCCCCTGCCTAGGCCTGAGACCTCTGGCCCAGGCCTTATGCCTGGGTAGGGCACCCTCATACCCCTCTGGTCACCAGCTCTGCCCCTGTACCCTCTGATCATTGGCTCCACCCTTGCTCATGCCTGGGGCCTCTGGCAAAGGCCTCTGGCCTGGGCAGAGGACCCCTAGCCCCCTCTGATTGCCTGTTCCGCCCCTTGGGCCCCCCGCCTCCCCTGTCACCTGCCTGGCTAACAGGCCTGACCACTTCAGTTGCAAGGCTGAGCCAGACTGGGCACCTCCATCTTGTGTCCATGGAGGTGGCTATCTTGTGGTTATGGGCACCACCATCTTGTGGCTCTGGTGGTGGCCATCTTGTGGCTATGGCCACTGCCATCTGGTGGCCATGGGGGTGGCCATCTTTTTCATGGAGTGATGCCTAATTTGCATATTACTCTTTTATTAGATGGGATGTGGCTATGGGCGCTGCCATTTTGTGGGTGTGGTGGTAGCTATCTTGTGGCTATGGGGGCAGCCATGTTTGTCACAGAGTGATGCCTAATTTGCATATTACTCTTTTATTAGATAGGATATATGCCACATCTTTATCAGTCATCTATTGATAAATACCAAAGTTGCTTCCATATCTTGGCTATTATAAATATGCATAGGGGTGCATATATCTTTTTGAATTAGTGTTTTTGTTTTCTTTGGATATATACCCAGAAGTGGAATTGCTGAATCATATGGTAGTTCTACCTTTAATTTGAGGACATTCCATACAGTGCTCCACGAATCTTCATTCCCACCAACCGTCCATGAGGGTTTCCTTTTCTCTATATCTTTACCAACACTTGTTCAACATTTATTGTTTTTCACCCATTTCCCCCCTAAAAAGGCAAGTTCCACAAAAGTCAGGATCTTGGTTCCCTTTTATCCTGTTCCCTGCTGTATCCTCATTTTCTAGAACAGGGTCTGTTATACTTAGAGTAGTTGAGCCATACAAATGTTAAATAAATAGGCATCCAGACTCTTTAGTCTGCTAGTCAAGGCCTTAACCTCCAATATCAACCTTCATTTTGCTCTTTTAAGATCCAATCTGCTCTGGCTCCCAAGGGGATCATATTCACTTGACCTTTTTCTCACTATATCCCTCATTTCTCCTTCCTGAATTGCCAGCTGCCCACTCTTCTCCTTTCTACCCAGATAGTACACCCACCTGCAGGCCTCCTCAGGCTCCTAAGCCATCCCACCTGCCTCTTGTTAGCACGTGTCAGCTCGGCTCGACTTGTGATACTCCTTTGCTGACTGTTCTCAGGTCTTGCGTCCTTTCATGCTTCATGCTTATGGTTGGTATCGCACAAGGAGAGTGGACTTTGGTGTCAGACAAATCCAGATTCTCTTGCACCTACTTATTTGAGTAGGTCAAGTAAAAAAAATCTCTCTAAGTGTATTTACTTATCTCTAAAAATATGAATAATGATACCTACCTGGGGAGTTATTGTAAGAACTAAATAGGATAACATGCATGAAAGCCTATAGTAGGTGCTCAAGAAAATTTGTTGAGTGATTTTTGAGTGACTAGAGTCATGGGGTAAGGGTGGTGAGTAGCTGCGTGTTGTTTTTAAATATATTTTTATTGATTTAAGAAGGGAAGGGAGAGAGAGAAATAGAAATATCAATGATGAGATAGAGAACCGTTGATTGGCTGCCTCCAGCATGCCCCCTGCTGGGAATCGAGCCTTCAACCCAGGCATGTGCCCTTGACCAGAATTGAATCCGAGATCCTTCAGTCTGCAGGCCAACACTCTATCCACTGAGCAAAATCAGGTAGGGAAGGAACTGCATATTAACTGAACATATTTGATTCCAGTGTGCTGTTTGTGGAACAGGAGATTGTTTTTGTTCCACATTAGAATAATGAAAACGCTCTTATCTTTATTGGAATCCTTCTACAGAAAGAGGCAAGCTGTATTTGTGTCAGAGATAATGTGGTAGTTTTACAAGCTTCTGTGTGATAGACAATAGTAGGGGCCTTTTGACTGGTGTGCCCAGGGCCTTTTCTGTCTCTCTTTACATGGCCTGCCAATTCCACTCCTTGCTTGGCTTCTGGAAGACTTTTATGGCATTTGAACAGTCATTTCTTTGAGATGGGGATGTGTGTGCATGTGCATCAGCATACACACACATACAAGGGGAATGTGAACTTGTACATATGTAAATAAATGCATGTCTGTTAACATGTATGCATATGGTGTTGAGCGAGTACACGTGTTTATTTGCATGCACGTGATTGTGAGTGAATTTGGGGCTTTCCTTCAAACAAAGCACAAATGAGTGTGGTAGACATGTCCAAATGGAGCCAGGCCTGGGGCTGAGATCCAGGTGGAGTTGTCTGAGCAGGAGAATGGGGGAGGGGGTTGGAGAAGAGCAGAGAGCGTAACTTGGAGATGTCTCTTTGAGTGCAGACTTGGCAGCTTGGGGGAAGTGACTGGGTGGGTGCCTGTCCCACTGTGGTTCTGCCCTTGGTAGCTCCATAAACTTGGGAAGTTGCTCCACCTCCTGCAGTGGATCAAGGGATTAAACAACTCGGTGATAAAAATAGAGTCTCAGTTCACCTTCATTGTTATTTCTAACTCTGAGATCCCAGGGCTTTTGGTAGCCAGCATGGCTCTGACAGGCTGCAGAGTGGCCTGAGTTTAGCCTAATGAAACATAAGGGCCTCCTTTTGGTCTCCATGAAATGACCAACACAATGTGCAGAAGACTGGAGGACTTGAAATAAGCAAGAACAGAAGAGACAGAGCTAGGTGACCTCAACACCAAGGACCCGACAGCCTAAGCCTGTGGAAACAGTTGAGGCACAGATCCCAGCCCTGGCCACAGCCTGCCCCCCTTGGACAGTCATGTGATCATGGGCAAGCCACCTAATCCCTCTGGGGTATGTGAGGGTAGGGTTTGTAGCTTCCTGGTGGGTTATGAGAAGTTAGAAAGTAACAGTGTCAGCCATCAGGTACCTCCAGTCATCAGGTCTCTTGACCTCTGCCCTCCACAACTCAGAGCAATGATGACAACCTCGAGCATGTCCTCAGGAGGTTGGTGTGAGAGAGGTTGGAAGGGATGGAGGCTGTTTATGCTGGGGAAGCTGAGCAGGAAAGAGTTGGCCCTACTCACCACCCTATACCTTGCTCATCAGACTCCATCTACACAGGCTGCCTCTGACTTCTCGAAGGCTGCTTCAGGGTCTTTGCACAATCTCTTTGCCTGAATTTTTTTTCTTTTTTTAGTTTTGCGAATGACTGATTTCTTCGTACCCTTTGTTCTTATTTCAAATCTTATCTCCTCAGAAAGGCCTTTCCTGATCATCCTGGCTAAGTAGGTGCTCATTGTTCCTGGTGGTTGCTAGTTGTCCAAGGGTAGGAACTCCTGGGTAGCCTTTCTGGGGCCTTTAAGGAAAGTACTTCAGCTCTACAATGACTGAATGTCCCTTCACTAGGGTTCCTGAGCCCAAAGCAGGACACCCACATGTTGCTGGCTAGATATGGTTGTTAGGAAGCCACATTTCCCTGCAGAAGCATTTAGGGCCTCAGTGATATCTGCCTGTTTAGCCTTCTAAGATTTTGTTTAATTGCAATGGCTTCACCCTCCTAGCCCATATCTTTTTCCGAGCTAGATGGACAGTCAAGCACCTTCCCTACATCACCCCAACTTCACTTGTTTTTCACTGTGCACATCTCCTCCTTTGTTCAGTCCCTACCCTAGTGTCCCACTGAGAACGAACTGGTGATTCTCTGGGGAGTGTGAAGCTGCCCACAGGACCATGCTTAGAATGTCTGGCCTCCCCTTTGCTCTCTTTCTATGATTAACTAGCTAATTATGATGGTAATAGTTACAGGGAGGTAGAATTTACAAACAATTTACCACTCTGATTTATGGCAGGGGATTGCATGCACGATTTGATTCATTCTTTGAACAATCTCAGTCACTCCTTAAAATAAAGATTTTTATGGTTGTCTTTCAGGGATAGGGACCCCGAGATCCAGGGAAGTAGAAGGAGATGCATCCACATCGTTGGAACTTAGTAAAAATTGCACTGGACAGAGTTAAGTAGAAAGGGAGACATTATTCAATATGATTGCAACAGTGGAGAGAGACTGAACTCCACTCCACTGAAGCCAGGGGCTGGGGAATTTTTAAGAGCTGGAGTGGGAGTTCTTAGGCTCTCTGTGTTTGCTGATTGTTCTTACCAAAGGAAACTTCAGCTTTCCCTTGTCTTCATGACCAGAGGGAGTTTTATAGTTAGTACAAAGGTGTTTGCTGAAGTTAGGCTCCTGTCCTCCCACAAAGACTGGGAGACAAGGGCACTGTCTTCTCCAAAGCTTACATTTCAACGTGGTTTCTAGGCCCTTGAGAAAGAGTTTGTTTCTTAGGTTGCAAAACAGGTAAGAGACTGGGAGAAGATTTATATACAATTGAAAGAGGTAGAGAAAGAGTGTGTAATTGCAAGTTTTTAAAAGTAAATGCTCCAAGCAAAGGGAGCTAAGGGCCCTCTAGTAAGAAAGAAACCTGCATATAGTTTGGTCAAATCCAGGATAATAGTCAGAACTCAGATTTGAACCTGTGTTGCTTGATTCCTACAGATGTTCTCCCTTCCTCAGAGCTCACAGTTACCATACACAATGCAGACTTTAGTTGAGAAAGTAAGTCTGTCATTTCGAGGCAGCTTGGGCAGCTGCTGAAGAATGTGCCTTCTTATTTGAATAAGAGAATCCACTTAACACATGGATGTTTCCTACAAAATTGCAGATGCAACATATAGAAAAACTCTCTCCTAAAATAAGCTATAGAATGTAGACACACAATATCAGAACCCAAAGGGCTCATGAATACAAATTAATTTATTCCCTGGGTATTTAGGTGGGAGACCAGGTCTTGCCCATGGTCACAGAGTGAACACCAGGTTAGTCCTGAGACAGTGCCTAAGGCTCTAGACTCCCATTTCTCAGCACTGAGTCCTTTTGACCCCATCCTCCAAGACTGCACCGGTGGCTTCTTTTTGTTTTTTTTATTCATTCTTTCTTTTCTTTTTAAAGGCTCACTGGCAGCTACTGCTCCAAGGCAGAAAATGTATTCATTTAAATGACTTCGTTTGGAAATAGAAGCTTGAATAATGATGTTACCATTTATAATTGCTCTGATTAACCACACCACGTTTTGCAGCTTAGAATAAAAAAAGCCTCATTCCTTTTGTGATGTGAATTTTAATTGCCTTTTCTAGGGACGACCCCCTCAAGGCATACCTGCCTGTTCCCCAGCTCCTGGAACCTCAGAAAGACCCCTCTAGGCATACCTGTGTGCTCCTGAGTTCCCTGGCAGAGATTGGGCTGGGCACAGGGCAGAGGTTCTGGGTATACACAGCTGGTTTGAGATTTTGGGACAGAAATGACCTGCTTCTACATTGGACCAAAGTTTCATACTTCCCTGGGGCATCACAGCATTAGGGACCCCAAGAGGCCCAGATCAAAGACCTGGGATAAGGAAGCTTTTCTAAGGGAGAGTGATGCTCACTGTAGTTGCCGTCCCTGAGATTACAAAGGGGGCAGAATCATCTATAATTTATCAGCCAGTGAATATGGCTTCTCAGATGGAATTTTTTTTTACCTTAAGGATATTTTCAGTTATTTTTCTGTTGTTGTTGTTTGACATTTAACCATATGAAATACTAGTAAGAATCAGCATAGTGCAGTGGAAAATGCAAGAGTTTAAGAAAATATAGGTTAATATTTATTTGATCTCAAGAGAGGCAAGGGCTTTCTAAGAATAAAAGCAAAGAAATAAACTGTAAGGGAAAAGAGTGATAAATTTGGTTACATCAAAATAGTAAGTTTTTTATATAGACATTTAAGTAAAAATAAAATGATAAATGTTTATGATAAATATTTACCATAATATTTATCATAAACATTTTATATAAGCATGTAATTAAAATGACAAAAAAATAAAAGACAAACAGCCTGGGGAAAATATTTATAACATATATGATTTACAATGGTCAACTGTCCTTAATATATAAAGAATACCAATAATCTATATATATAAAAGCCCAAGCGATCGGCCTATTGGTAGCTATGACACGCACTGACCACCAGGGGGCAGATGCTCAACATGGGAGCTGCTGAACTACAGTGACTTGGCAGCTGCTGTTCTTGGATTATGCAGCCAGAACCAGAGAGGGGGGAGCCTGATTCCCGGGTGCATCACCCAAGAACTGCCCCCTTGCAAACTGGGATGTCAGAGAGCTGGTTTCGGCCCAATCCCCATAGGCCAGGCTGAGAGACCCCACCAGTGCACTAATCTGTGCATTGGGCCTCTAGTCAAAGATCAGTATCTCGGTAGAAAAAGAAGAAACAGGATGTGACTAGACAATTAAGAAATAGTTGCCACAATAAATAAAAATCTGAAAAAAATTACCCTCACTTGTGATTACTGAAATATAAATTTAAAAAAGATCTTCATTGTTGAGATTATTACAGATGTCCCTCATCATTCCCCCTCTCCCCCCC
>PVJC01028837.1:0-22285 GCA_004026665.1 Murina feae | reverse complement strand
CTCTCTCTCTCTCTCTCTCTCTCTCTCTCTCTCTCTCTCTCTCCATTCCGCAACTGGGACAGAGGTTGGCGCTGGACGCCCCAAACTCAGGGGAAGGGGGCCAAGGGACTCAGGCCCTGACCCTGCTGTACGCATGCCCTGGCCCCCCTTTCAGCCACCCCTGTCCACAGGTCAGGGCTTCGCTGGGACCTCAGCCATTCCCCGGGGCCGCCCCGTATTGCCCAGGCCGGTGGCCACGCCGCCTTCCCTGCCGAGTCCACTCCCGCCGCAGGCAGTCGGAGCCTGTCTCCTTCCCTTGGTGGTTCCAGTACCTGACACCTGGGGTAGTGAGGGCTTTCTTAATGTAGTTATCCAATAAGGGGACCTGTGAGCCGCCTCTCTGTTTTGCTGGGTCTTTCTCGCTGCCCGGGTGTGGGAAGGAGGGGAGGCACTGGAGAGGGTGCTGCTTTCCCTCCCCTGCATCACCGGAGTGCTGCCTCTGTCTGCAATTCCTCCCTCCCCGTTACCGAGCCCCATTGAGGCCTCGCCTCTCCCTCGCATTTAGGCTGAGTTTGAAAAAGCTGCCGAGGACGTTAAGAACCTCAAGACCAAGCCAGCAGACGATGAGATGCTGTACATCTACAGCCGCTACAAGCAGGCAACAGTGGGGGACGTGAATACAGGTACACGGAGATGATGCGGGTCGGGCCCCTGTTCGTCAGAGCAGACTCAGCAGCCTCGAGGGGTGCTGGAACCCTTCATCTGTGGGAACCTCGCTCAAAACCTCGCAAGGAGTTCTGAACCCTGTGGGCGGGATGGTAATTTTTCATGACATTCTTGGGGTGTCAGCTGGGAGAGGTTCCCCGAGATCACGTTCCTGGATTGGGTTTACAGACCCTGCACTTGTTCTTGGTAAGTCAGGGAGCAGAACTCAAATCCTAGACTTTACTGATTATCCAGAGCATTTCCCCTCTACTTGGGAGGTGGCGAAGGCCCCCAGCTCCGAAGAGGCTTGCTCAGCTCTCAGCTCACTAGTAGCTTTGTTGAAGCCTAGTGCTTCCACCCTAAACGGGCGAGATCAAAGCACTTGGCAGTGGACCAAGCCTAAATCGGGAGCAGAGAGCAGCTGGCTTCCTGGGACGGGTCAGAGCATTTTGGTGAAACATTTCCTGGTGACCATTCCCTGCTGAAAAATCTTGGTACAGATTTTGAGGCCATAGTTTGAGGTGACATATTGCATAGTCCTGCCTTTCCTACCTCGGCCAGTCTTTGTTCTGCCCCCAAAGTCCCTGATTCTCAGGTGTATGCTTTGCTCTCAGGAAAAATCTCCCAAATATCAATAAGAAATAAACTAACAATTTGTGGGGAGAATGGGGCAAGGGTATGAACATACAGTTCACAAAAAAGGGACACTCAAAACTAAACAGTAATGCATGAGACAGAGAAATGGCATGATTCAGTCCATGCGAGGACTCCGAGGTGGTGGCCACGGCACCACAAAAGGAGGTCACCCTCTCCCCTCTCCGATCAGGAGGGTGAGTGTGGCCCCCAGTTCCACTGCAGGTAGGTTGGCTGTGAGCCTGCTGGACACAGAAGTGCCCGGAGGTAGGGATCTGGTGCAATACCAAATCCAACCTGGGTTCCCAGGGAGGGCTGAGCTGAGAAAGCTCTTGCGGTGGAGGTGAGTTTTATGCTGGGTTTATAAACTGTCCTCCCAGGAAGGGGGTGAAGAGGTGAAGTGGGGGTGGCTAGAGCCGCCAAGATACTCTTGGGCCAAACAGTGTTTTCACAGAGACTGGGCCTGCCTGCCCTGCTTTCACGCGAGGGCAGGTAGGCTGGCTTGGGAGTCTGTAACTTCCCGGTCAAGGAGGTATCAGCACACTCTGGGGTTTCACAGTCCAGTACAGTAGCCGCTAGCCACACATGGCTATCTAAATGTACACTGAAGATAGTTCAAATTAAGTGAAATCAAAAGTTTAGTCTTCAGTCGCACAAGCCACTATTCCAGGAGCTCAAGTGACACAAGTGACAAGTTGGACAGTGCAAATGTACAGCATTTCCATCATCGCAGAAGGGCAGCTGGGGGGATGGGTGCTGTTCTAGCATTCAGTTGATGACTACAGGTGCAGTTCCTCCCAGGTACCCCTGGGGAATGCTTCCCAGAAAGCACTTGGGAAGGCGGATGTCCTCTGGCACAGGGTCCCGGCTGTGGGTGCTGTGATTGCTCCCCTTGGCTTGGTTCTCTGCATGGCAGGGAACAGGTCAGCAGGGAACTGGTGAGTGTGTTTCCCAAGTGCAACTGATAAGTCTGTAGGCGTAAAATCATGGTCTAACTTAAAGAAACATTGCTCTCTGCCCTAACCAGTTTGCCTCAGTGGTTAGAGAGTCGGCCTGCAGACTGAAGGGTCCCAGTTTTGATTCTGGTCAAGGGCATGTACCTTGGTTGCGGGCACATCCCCAGTGGGGGGTGTGCAGGAGGCAGCTGATCAATGTTTCTAACACTCTATCCCTCTCCCTCTCTGTAAAAAATCAATAAAGTATATATTTTTTAAAAACACACACAAAAATCATTGCTTTCAGGAAAAATCTCCCACAAATCAACAAGAAATAGACTAACGATTTGGTGGGAAGATGGGACAAGGGTGTGAACATACAGTTCACAGAAAGGGACACTCAGAAAACTGAACAGTAATGCATGAGACGAAGAAATGGGGTGGGAGGGAAACTTCACAGTATTTTTTCAACTAGCTTCTAAAAGGAGACATTTGGGAGTTACTTAACTTTGAAGACAAAGACCCTCTAGTAATGGGAACAGTTGCCCCTTTACTTTCTCTGGATTTTAAGTTGTATTTCTGTACACTGTTCTGGGCCATTTACCTTCGTGTAGAAGGGATCGGTGTGATAAAGATGCCTTTCATGGCAAGAAGGCTGATGAAGTTTCCCTGTGGAACTGAAACAGACCTAATGTCTTCCCTTTTCTTGTTGAAGAACGGCCTGGGATGCTGGACCTCAAAGGCAAGGCCAAGTGGGATGCCTGGAACGAGCTGAAAGGTAATTGTGCTCATCCGTGTCCCTCACGTGTGAAGCCCAGAAATGAAATACTCATGACGATGGCGTGCAGGGGTGCGGAGGCCCGGGCTGGAAGCAGCTTGGCCTGTGTCAGAGTGGAAAAAAACTGGGCCACCTACTTTTTCTCTTAATACCAGTAATGCCTTTTCTAAGAGCACCATCTCCAAGTCGTGGTGTCATCTGGAGAGGAAAGACAGGGGCCAAGCCACTGAGAAACAGATTAGCAGGCGATAGAGTTGGTGAGGGCAATATACACACACACACACACACACATTCAGGTTTGCTGCCCACAACTCCTCTCCCCCACAAGGCCAGGGCAGTGACCCCGTAGCCCAAGCAGCCCTCCCCAGTCCCCTTCCAGCCAGAAAGGCACAAAAAGAGAGGAATGAGCTCATGCATGGCAAGCCTCTGGCCCTCGTAGGCTCAGTGAATGGAGCTATTCTATGCTAAGCAGCAGCAGCCAAGTGTCCCAGCTCCGACTCAATCACGTGCCACCTGCGCTAGCAAGACCTAAAAGTTGGCACTAAAGTGCCTGCCAGCTTTTTTGTTCTTGTGGCTAGCTTCTGAATAAGCCCTCTGTCTTCCTGAAAATGAGAAACACTTGAACTCAAAAAGGACCAGAATACAATAAAAACACTCCTAGGATCTGAAGTAACTGGAACAGGAGTGCCCGCGCAGACTGCCCGTTTTCACTGGGCATTCCCATGCCATCCTCAGGCCCCACACTCAGCACTTCGGACGCTCCCGTTTCCGGCAGGTATCTCTCCTTCGCTGTGGATCCGGGAAAGTAGGTGTTGCTGTCTCTGAGGAATATACTAGTATAGTCGGTGTCTCATATACAGCAGCCAGAAGGCAAAATCTGGCCTCATCCCCTTCCAAGAGCCAGTTGCTTTTGCTCAGGGTTCTCAAAACCTTTCTCGTAGCTTCTCTCTTGGGAGGAAAGGGTGCTTGGCTTTGCTGTTTCCCCACCAGCTTAACAGCTCTGAGCTAAGAGCCCAACAGAAATGACAGGCCAAGTCAGCAGGACCCTAAGGCCACTGTGGCTCCCCAGGTGCAGCTCGCCTGCCTGTCTGGAGGGGCCCACCTGTCCCCAAGGCTCAGACTAATCCCTCACTCACAACAGTGGGGGACTCACAAGGCCGGCAGGCCATTGGCAGGCCTCAGGACAGCCACACACACGTTGGTTCAGTGCTCTATGGAGCGGGGACCATCCTCTGTGAGCTAGGCTTCTCGAGTTCTTGGTCAGATCCCGGGTACCCCCCTCTGCAGGGGAGAAACTGAACCTCAGGGTGTTAAACCAGAGCTGTCTGAGGCTCTGAGGCTGCTGCTCGGCTTCAGTGCTGCCTCTGACAGACAATCTGTTGATTCCTTACAGGGACGTCCAAGGAAGATGCCATGAAAGCGTATGTCAGCAAAGTAGAAGAACTAAAGAAAAAATACGGAATGTAGGGACTGGGTTTGGCTGCCAGCCACGCATGTCATCTAAATGATAATCATGCCTTGTTTTTCTAATACCACGGATGGAGTGAAATAATGAAGTTAACCTTCCTGAACACTGTCCAGGATACTGCTCTAACATTAAGGAGCAGAAACGGTTACTCACCTTGCGGAGTAGTTTTTATCTATAGACCAATTAAAACTGCATTTGTTACTTTAAGTCTTTGGTAATCTGGTTTCTTGAAATAATTGACACTTCCAGTCTCACTTCCTTTTTCTGAAGATTTTGTCTGGAAGTGTTTGAGCTCTGCCCCATCCCTGGTCCTCTGCCAGGAGTGAGGCAGGCAGTTCCACCTGTTCCAGGTGCACTCACCTCCTGCGGGGAGGCCCACAGCTGTAGGAGTGGCCTTTCCCACCTCTTCTCCCTCCCAATTCCAGCGCACCCTTCAGGGGCCTGGCAGAGGCTTCAGTCTGCAGGTACTTCAGCCCTGTCAGGAGCATTGCTAGCCTCCAGCTCGGAGGAAGGCAGGGTTGACAAGTGTTTGAGGTCTGTTCAGGTCCAACCAGTCCACAGTTCCAGAGCCAATGAGCAAGGAAGGACATGTGCATCTGCCACGGGCATTCCCGAAGGCCCAGGGGAAGCTTGGCCACGGGCAGCTGGGCAGGCAAAAACGAGCAAGGGAAGGGAGATCAGGACCTGGAGGACGGGGTGGGCAAGGGGTTAGACTGCAGAGAAGAAAGACTAGAGCTTGACCCTGGAGGATGTAGGTTGTTGAAAAGTAAAAAAAGGAAAAGCGAGAGCTGTGAGGTGTCAGACCCTCCTTGCAGGATGTTCCCCTTCAGTCACGCCGCAGTCCTGCACAGCAGATGAGAGATTTCCCATTTTGCAGGTGATGATGTTGGGGTGACGGGGATTGAGGAGAAGCTCTCTGAGGCCAGGCAGCAGTCAGTGCTCTCCAAAGCCTGTGCCTGCCTTAGACAGTTCAGTTTCCCCCCAGAAGAACAGGCCTTGGTGTTCGAGTGACTTGCCCAAGGTCACTCCGCTGGTGAATAAACTAAGAACCATCATTTAAGTGCAGATCGTGGTTCAGATGCCAGCACCCCAGGTGGCCTTGGGCACGACTAAAGCTGCAGTGGGAGCAGAGGACAGCAAGGAGGGCACCATTGTGGCTGTGGTGGGCATGCCTCCCGTGTAAAATGTAAACACAGAATCTGATGGTAGGGATGGGGAGCACAAGGGCAACAGCTATTGAAACCAGTGATTCTTCAGTCCAGCCCAGCCTGCCCATGGGAAACCAGGCCCACAGCCCAGGGAAGGTTGCTCCAATGAAACAACAGGGTCACTGTCCAAAACCCTAACATGTGGCCAAGTGAGGTGACATTCTGAGTAGCAGTGTCTTCTCTGTGGGAGACAGCCTTTTCTGGTGCTGATGTAACTGAGGGCGGATGAGGGAGGAACCCTACAGTCCTCTCCACCCACCCCAGGCACCTGGGCACCAAGGGAGGCGGAATGGCTCAGGTATTGGCTGTTTGAGGAGGGGACCAAAGGGTGAACAACCTTAGATGAAGTCCAAGGCGTGGCTCTTGTCCAAACAGATCTGGCTCCAGGAGGCTGCTGCAGCTCCCTGGAGGGTGGAGGTGAGCATTAATGAGATTATGTGAGAAGCTCCTGGCACAGAGTGCATGCCCAGTGTGCCACTTTATCAGGAATTTTTCCACCAGCTTTCAGATCAACTCTTGTCTCTGACACCATCGGAGTCACAGAGCGAGTCCAGGAACAAGCGATCTCCTTCAGTAACACCGCCCAGCTTTCTGCCCTATTTCTAGCCTGTGAGAGGCAGCCTGGCAGGCGTGTGCTCAGGCCCCGTGTCACTGCCTCTGTGGGACAGAGTCGGAGAGGAAGGGGCCACAGCCTAAGGGAGCCCTGATACATGCCGTCTGGTGCTCGGAGCCACACTGGGCTAAGGTGGTTGTGATGACTCAGCAGTGCTCTGTGTGTGCGATGGGAGAGAACCACTGTGGGAGTGAAAAGGCTTAGACGACCCAGGGCCCATCTGCCCACCTCTGGTGTGGCCTCTAATGGCCATCATCCGCTGAGAAGCTGACGGGCCAGGCTCCCACTCAGGTTCTTTGATTTGGTTCTCGAATGCAATCCTTGCAGTGCCTGGAGGTGGCCCTGCTCCTCACTGCTGTGCAATGGGGTTACTGTGCGCATTACTCACATGAGGAAATTAAGGTTCGGGTGACGTGTGTGGATCCAAACTCAGGGCTCTGGTCAGAAAGGCCCTGCTCATCATGTTCCTTCTAATGGCACTGGCTGTCTCTCAGCGCTGTACCTCCACTGTCACTCAGATGACAGGGTGACCCCCACCTCACTGGGCAATAAATCCCTCGCCTGATGCACAGCTCCTTCCAGAAGAGCGGCTAGGGAAAGCAGGTCACATCTCCACAGCTGCAGTGGGACCCAGACGAGCCAGCCTGTTGTAAGTGCCTGAGGTGGTTCTGAGGCATGGCCAGGTGGGAGGGCCCTCCCTCCTACTCACTGTGAAGCCGTGGTACCAGTTTCTCAGAAAGTGATGCCAGGGTGGTGTTCTGAGAACATGCCCCCAGCGGCCTCAGGGCCAGGCCTGCTCCCCTGGCTTCTGCAGGTGTCCATGCACAGCCCAGGGGTGTGTCACACACAGGGTGTTATTTGGGAACAAATGAAACAATGGGAGCAGAGTGGGGCACAGGCTTCCCCTCTCTAGGACACGCCCACAGCATCCCTGTGGTACTTTTGTACTGCTCATCTGGCTCTGGTGACAGACTTAGCTGCGAATCCCACTTCAGCCTCTCAGGTAAGTCACTACCTTCTTGGAGACACACTGCATGGGACAATGGGCTGATAAGGTGGGGCAAATGCTTAGCACAATACCTAGCAAACAGCAACTGGCTAGCAGTCTGGGGGTCTTTCCCAGCTGCATCCTCGCCCTTCCCACATGCGCAAATCCTGCCCTGGGGCCACAAAGTGCTGCTCCCCACCTTGGCAGTGCTCCAATAATTTGGGGGTCAACCATGAAAGTAAGTGGGGGTTTTCCTAGGATGTTCTCCCCACACCAAAGTAGTTCCTAGGTCCAAAGCCTGGGAACCAGTGACCACACAGGGACCACTCAGCTTGTGGGACTTGGGGAGGCCACTGAATGCAAGTCAGAGGCCTTGCCCACTGCCCAGGTAGAGACAGGAAGCGAGTTGTGTCGCCTGTGTAAGCCTTGCTTTCTTCATCAGTGAAAGGGCTGGCCAGGAAGGCCATGTGTCCAGTGTAGATAAGAAGGAGAGCCACAGGAGGGGGAGGAGAAGGCCCTGGGGGAGGCTGGCTTGGCGGAAGTCTGGCTGGGAAGTTGTGTGGGGGTGGTTTGAGCCGCCAGATGAATACAGATTAAAATTCATTTGCAGGTGTTTGAAGTTGAGGATGAGTCCAGAAGTGCCCAGGAGGCAGGCTGCAGCTAAGCTGTGCCTTTGGGACCTGGGCCAGGGCAAGACAGCGCCTCTGCCCTTCTTTATGAGTGTGGTTGCAGGTGATCTCGCTTGTGAAAGAACATCGGATAACTAAGCGCAGACCAAAAAATAAGCAAAGTGGCTTCAGGATAGATAACTCGGGCGCCAGCCTTGCCTGAAAGAGCTGTCGCCACAGCCACAGTGGCAGAGCAGAGGCCCCTGCAGAGCGCTCCGGGCACTGCCCCTGCATTGCAACTCCCCTGCCTTGGATACAGCTCAGTCCTTGGAAGACCAGGACTTCGTAGACCCCCAGATTTTTCTAGGGTTTTATACTTTTTTTACAAGTATTTTTACTAAGTAATGAATGAACATGAGCCTCCGTTGCAAATGTTGTCCTTTCACTGTAAAAATCGCCCCATAAAGTTTTTCCAGGGAAATTGGTGAGGTATCAGACACGGCACAGGACTCTGCACTTGCAAGGTGGGGGCGGGGGCAGTGTGACTTGCGGAGTCCCAGAATACCCTGCTGCAGTGGTTTGAACTGATATGTCCAAGTCCTAAAGCGCCACACACACTGCCATGTGAATGTGATCTCATTGTGAAATAGGGCCTTTGCAGATATAATTAATATAAAATATCTCAAAATACAAGCATTCTGAATGTAAGATGGACCCTCCTCCAATGACTGGTGTCCCTATAACAGAGAGGAGGGATGGGATTGAGACACAGACACACAGAGAAAAAGGCAGGTGAAAATGGGGCAGAGATTGGACTCACGCAGCAACTGGCGGCAGAAGGCCAAGGGTACCACGGCAGAAGCTACGACAGAAGCATGGAATGGATCCTCCCCCAGAGGCCCCTGAGGAACCAACTCCGCTGAGACTCTGAGTCTGGACTCCTGGCACCCACAACTGGAGAACACGTTGGTGGTGTTTAAGTTACCCAGTTGATGTGATTTGCTGTGGCAGCACTAGGAAACAAATACGCCCACTGACCCCTGTTACATATGTAACACCATTGCCTGGAGGGCTTCGTTGTGAATAATTGATTAGATTCATCTGTTGGAGACCAGGGAGGGGGCCTTAAAGGTACGGAATTAGCACAGTTTTGGTTGAAGTCATAAAGAAGCTAGAGCTCAGGCTGCTGCCATGACGTCAGCACTGAGAAATCATCATCTGCTCCAGGCCATCAGTGTCCGGGAAGAAGGGAGGGAGAGAAGGGAGGAAGGGAAGGAGGGAGAGAGAGAGAAGAAGGAAGCGAAGAAAGGAGCCCTGACCAGGTGGCTCAGTTGGTTGGAATATTGTCCCCTACACCAAAAAGTCTGGGGATTTGATTCCTGGTCAGGGCACAAACCTAGGTTGCCAGTTCAATCCCCAGTTGGGGTGCATACAGGAGGCAACTAATCCATGTTTCTTTCTCACATCATTGTCTCTCTCTCTCTCTCTCTCTCTCTCTCTCTCTCTCTCTCCAATCCCCCACTCCTTCTCTCTTAAATCAATAAACATATCCTCGGGTGAGAAAAAAAAAGAAGGGACTGGAAATGGAAGGGTTTGAGGGGCAGATTACTTGGGCCCTTAACACTATTTGCCTAAGCAGGGCCATGAGGGATGCTGTCAATTCATGAAGCACATGGAGTGGAAAGAGATGGGCTTTGCAGATAGGCTTGAATTTGAATCACAACATGGCCACTTTTGTTCTTCATGGTCTTGAGCAAGTTTCCTATTTTCTCTGAGCCTCAAATATTTTGTCTATAAAATAGGAATAATCTCTATGTTGCACAATTGAGTGATGATTTAATAAATGTCTAATACACAAAAGAAAAAAAGAATATATGCTAGCTATTATTAATAAACAAAAGAATTTGAATGAAGAATAAATTAATTTTTTTAGGGCCTTAAGATTTAAAAGATTCTGGTTAGGTAGCCCAGACTTCCTCAACCTTAAGGTGTATACTTCTGTTCCTTTTGCTTAGACTAGCATCCCTTCTTTTGAAGAAGAATTTCTCCTCTCCTATTCTTGGGGAACTGGCCCATCAGAAGCCCAGCGTATAGTAGAGATTGTGTTTACTGACGGTCCCAAGGTAAAAATTCTAGGGAAGGAAGGCTTCCAGTCAAGATGATGGCAGCGGAAAATGCGGCAATCAACCCACCACCACATCAAAACCACAACTGAACTACAGAGCAACCATCGTTCTGAATCGTCTGAAATCTAATTGAACACAAGTCCTATCACTAAGGATATGAAGAAGAAGCCACATCGGGACTGCTAGGAGGGGCAGAGACTCAGAACAGGTTGGCCCCACACCATGTGCAACCGTTAAAAATCGGGAGGGATATCTCAGCTTTGGAGGCCCCCCTGAAAAGTGAGGCCCCCCTGAACAGCTTAGGTTAAGTTCCCCCCACACCCAAGGTTAAGTTCCTCATAATTTCTGGCTGTAAAAAACAGCAGGGATTGTGGATGAGTGAGATAGAGGGGTCCCAGGCAGTTTCTCTTACAGGACCCATGTACAGACTTACTAGGACTTGCCTGCTCTGAGCTCTAGCACTAAGGCAGCAACTCGAAAGGCAAAAAAGACAAGCAGGGATGCACTAAAGCATCTGCATCAGGGTGAGAGCTGGAGGGGCAGCTTCCTCCCAGACACAAGTGCCAGCAAAGGCCATTGTTCCTTTTTCTGAGCTCTTCCCCCACAGACCGTACAGGCGGGTGCCATATTGGAGTCTCATTAACCTGACTAACACTGTTCACCCCTCCCTGGTGAGACTCCACCCCACCTAACTTGCTGGCCCACTGAAGCTGTTTCCAGTGGCTTTTCT
This sequence comes from Murina feae, assembly GCA_004026665.1. Lineage (NCBI taxonomy): Eukaryota > Metazoa > Chordata > Mammalia > Chiroptera > Vespertilionidae > Murina > Murina feae. Next base: position 11,514 of record PVJC01028837.1, on the reverse strand, counting down.
ATATGAATTGCCTGCCTTGGCTCATGCCTCAGACTTTCCTAAGATCTCTCAGACAAGCAGCATCTGGCCTCAGCATGCCACGTACCTCTCTCTAAGTGGCCCCGGACCTGGCACTAGTGGCAGCTGGCCTCAGTTCACAGCTTGGCCTCTCCTGGGCATCTCTCAGCCCAGCACAAGTAGCAGCCACCTGCAGATTGCTTTGCAGCTCATGCTGGGTGGCCCCAGACAGAACATAGGTGTTGAATGGCCTTGGCCTGCCTCTTCTGGGAGGTCCCAGAGTCAGCCCACCTAGCGAACAGCTTCAGACCAAGTCGAAGCATCACCCACCCATCTTCACAACCGACATACCCAAAAGGTACAGATTCAGGGGGTACAAGAGCCCCGTTGAAGTCAGTCCTACCCTGGGGGAGCAGGCGGGTGGAGGTACCTCTGTACAGCTGATCCTCCAAGGTGATATTTAATACATAGAAACAAACACAGGGAGGCAGCAAAACTGAGGAAACAAAGAAATGTGTCCCAAAGGAAAGAACAGGACGAAAACCCAGAAAAAGAGCTAAACAAAGTGGACAGAAGCAATCTACTAGATGTAGAATTTAAAACACTGATTATAAGGATGCGCAATAAACTTAGGGGATGAATAGATGAACTTAGAACATCCACAGCATTAAAAAAAAATGACATGGAAACCATAAAAATGAACCAGGCAGGAATGAAGGATGCACTAACTGAAATAAAAAATCATTTACAGGGAATAAACAGTAGAGTAGATGAAGCTGAGAAGCAAAACAGCAGTTTATAATATAATTACACCCAGGTTTGGTGTGACCCCACCGGTCAGACACATGGTGCCCAACTGGAACGACAAAGAGAGTAAAGAATCCAAAAAAGTGAGGATAGTGTAAGGAACCTCTGGGATAACTCCAAGTGTACCAACATTCACATCATGGGGGTGTCAGAAAGAAAAGAGAGAGAGTGCAAGAAATTGAAAACCTATTTAAAAAATAATGACAGAAAATTCCCCTAACCTGGTGAAGGAAATAGACATACAAGTTCATGAAACTCAAAGAGTTCCAAACAATATGAACCCAAAGAGGCACACACCAAGACACATTATAATTAAAATGCAAAAGGTTAAAGACAAAGAGAGAATCTTAAAAGCAGAAGGGAAAAAAAGTTATCTACAAGGAAGTACCCATAAGACTGTGAGCTGATTTCTCAACAGAATCTTTGCAGGCCAGAAGGGATTGGCAAGAAATATTAAAAGTGATGAAAAGCAAGGACCTATAACCAAGATTACTCTATCACAAGGAAAGTTATCATTTAGAATCAAAGGACAGATCAAGATCTTCCCAGACAAGAAAAAGCTAAAGGAGTTCAACACCACCAAACCAGTATTTCATAAAATATTAAAGGGTCTTCTTTAAGAAAAAGAAAGGGAAAAAATAATTTAAAATAGTAATAATAAAATGGTAACAAATACATATCAAAAATTAAATCTAAAATAAATGAATAAACAAACAAGCAGAACAAAAACATACTCATAGATATAGAGAACATTTTGATGGTTGTCAGAGGGGAGGGTTTTTGGAGGGTTGGGTGAAGAAGGTGAAGGGATTAAGAAATATAAATTGGTTCCTACAGAATAGTCATGGGGATGTAAAGTACAGCATAGGAATATAGTCAATAATATTCTAATAACAATGTATGCTGTCAGATGGGTATGAGATTTATTGGGATGCTCACTTAGTATCTATAATAATAAAAGGGTAACATGTTAATTAGACAGGACATCCTTCCAGATGAAGCTGGGGCTAGAGGGAAGCCTGGGTCCCGGGTGCCAGAGGGAAGCTGGTGCCAGCAGCTGGGGGAAGGCAGACCTACCCTTGCATGAATTTCATGCTTCAGGCCTCTAGTATTATATAATGTTTAATCACTAGGATGTATACTTGAAATTTATATAATACTAGAGGCCCGGTGCATGAAATTTGTGAACTCGGCGGGGAGGGGGGGTGGTCCCACAGCCCAGCCTGCACCTTCTCGCAGTCTGAGAGCCCTCAGGGAATGTCCAACTGACAGCATTCTTAGTGCTGCCTCAGAGGTAGGTGAGGCTCCTGTTACTGCTGCTGTGCTTGCCAGCCGTGAGTCTGGCTTCCGGCTGAGCGGTGCTCCCCTGTAGGAGTTCACTGACCACCAGGAGATAGCTCCTGCATTGAGCGTCTGCCCCCAGTGGTCAATGCACATCATAGCGACCAGTTGTTCTGCCATTTTGTCAATTTGCATATTAGCCTTTCATTATACAGGATTGTATGTCAACTGTAATTGAAAAATAATAATTTTTAAAAAAAGAAAGAAAATCCTAGGGGAGAATGATTTCTTGTGTTACCTGACCATCTCTGAACCAAACCCACCTCCCAGAATCTCTAGTTGTAGGGATATTATCAGCTAGAGTTGCTTGTTGTCATTTAACCCAGTGGCATGGAGGAAGCTATATGTTCTGGCAATCCAATGATGTTAATATACAAAGAGAAACAGAGGCAAGGGATCGGCAGAAGCACAAAACTCTGCAATGTAATCTGGGTTCTGAATGCAGCCATGTAAGATACCAGATTTACCTTGGGCTTTTCATATTGATACAGCTTGGCTTGTTGTCATTTTCGACAGAAAAACTCATGAACAGTATTCTTAACTTTCCTGATTTGACCAGCTGGTGAGTGTATTAGTCAAGTTTTGCTGTTATAATGCTCTCAACAAATAATCCCAAGTCTACCTTATAAAAATAAGCATGTATTTCTTACTCACGAGTCTGCAGTAGTTTAGCTATGACCCTGATGGATTTTCTTGAGATTAGCTGAGCTTGGCTACAAGTTGAGATTTGGGTCCATGTCAGTTCCACATATCTTCTCATTATTTTTTTAACTATTTTTTTAAAATAGTCTTCTTTATTGATTTCAGAGAAGAAGGGAGAAGGAGATAGAAACATCAATGATGAGAGAGAATCATTGATCTGCTGTCTCTGGCATGCCCCCCATTGGGTATTGAGGCCACAACTCGGCATGTGCACTTGACTGGAATTGAATCTGGGACCCTTCCATCCACAGGCTGACACTCTATTCACTGAGCCAAATCAACTAGGGTTTGCTTTTATATATATACTAGGGGCCCGGTGCACAAAAATTTGTGCACTCAGCAGGGGTGGGGGGGGGGTCCCTCATCCCGGCCTGTGCCCTCTCACAGTTTGGGACCCCTCGGGGGATGTTCATCTGCTGGTGTGCCTGGCCAGCCTGGGTGAGGGGCTGAGGGCTGTTTTCAGGCTGCCCACAGCCCCCTTAGGGTTCATGCTTTGTGGGGTAGGAGGGCTGGTGAGTGCAGGCGTGGACGTTTCCCATTGGGTGGCCCACCATTGCACATGCCTGGTGGGCCCCCACTGCTGAAGGGACACACCTGGCGCAGAGCCGGGTGGCAGGCCAAGGGGTGGATGCTGGTGCATGGTCCCTGGGGGGCGGGGCCCTGCTGCTGAGTGAATACACCTGTCTCCCTGTGTGCTGTGTGCCCCAATGGCACCTATTTCCAGGCCTCAGCTTCCGGCTGGGGCTGGCTCAGTCCCCCAATCCCAAGGCTACCCTGCCGCCTCTAATCCGGGACCGGATCTATTTCCAGGCCTCCATCGCCGGCGCCCGGCTCCTTCCCCAGTGGTTGCGGCCTGTGTGTTGTGTGGCTTCTCCAGCTTCTCCGGGGCTGCGGCCTTTGCCATCTTGGCTAGGCTAATTTGCACACAGCTTCTCTGATTGGCTGGTGGGTGTGGCTTAAGCATCCCGGAGAAACGGTTAATTTCAATATTACGCCTTTATTAGATTAGACTAGGGCCCTAGTGCACAAAAATTTGTGCACTTGGGGCGTGGGGAGGTTCCCTCAGCCCGGCCTGTGCCCTCTCTCAGTCTAGGACCCCTCGGGGGATGTCCACCTGCTGGTGTGCCTGGCCAGCCTGGGTGAGGGGCTGATGGCTGTTTACAGGTTGGCCAAGCCCCCCAGTGGGAACCCTCACCCCATGGGGGTGTGGCCAGCCTGGATGAGGGACTGAGGGCCATTTTCAGGCTGCCCACAGCCCGTTCAGGTTTCAGGTTCCTACTGGGGTGCCTGTCCAGCCTGGGTGAGGGGTTGAGGGCCATTTGCAAGCTGCCCACAGCTCCCATTGAGAATAATAGTCTAGAAAAGAGGATAGACTTGGGAGCTGGAAAGTCCCAGGTCACAAATGTAGCTCCACCACTCATGCCTTGACCAAAAGACATTCTCCTTGGTCTGTGGAGGTTGTCCTTTCCAACAAAGTCATTAATTTCAGAAGAATATACATGGAATGATGAGGGAGAAAAAGGACATCCACATAGACATACTAGAGGGGATCCAGCAGTTATATTGAATCATGAGGAGAACTTGAGGATGGAAACATAAAGACAGAAGGATCCTGATTCCTGATGATTCTGGAGAAGCACGGAATTATCCCTAGTCTGCTTACCTGAAGACTTCTTCCTATAAGAGAATAATCCCTCTGTGTTTGAACTAGCTTTCCCCGGGCACTGTCGCTTGCAGCCAAATACAATTCCTAGTGGTGCTGTTGTAGGCGGGTGGGAATGGCACCATGTGTCTAACCGGTGGGGTCACACCAAACCTGGGTTCAGCAACCTCGATACTTGGGTTCTGGCTAGAAAAGAATCCAAAGTCCAGACCCAAACTGTAAGAGAACATTTATTTGATAAATTACAGAGGTAGAAGAAGTAATTGTTAGAAGAAATGAGCTTAGAAAACAATGAGTGTAAAGGAAAGGGCCCTTGGAGCTTGGGGGTGAGGAAGCTAATGGTAACATGCCAAGGCGGGTGGGGAGGAGAAAAGGGAAGGCATGGGTGTGCTCCCCATCGTAGAGCACACTGGGTCCTCAGTCCTAAGGGTTTTAAGGGTGGAGATTTTAGGAGAGGTACCAGGGGAAGATCTCAATAGAATACTCAGAAGTTTTCCAGGTGTGTCCACTCAGGGCTGTAGTCTCCACTGATTGGCTGGCACCAGGGCAGGAGGTCATTATTGCATGCAGCTGGTCCTGAGGCTGGTTTTGTTGCTTATCTGGGCCTGGAGCTGAAATACAACTTGAAGCCTAGACGTTATCTCTAGGGAGGAGAGGTCATGGGTCCAAACCTCATGACCATGATATGCTAGGGGAGGAAAAGTCACACTCGGGGCAAGGTCCTGCCCTACAATTGATTGTCCATTGCTGGTCACCCGGGACTTTCCACCCTGGTGACCTTCTGTACCTGGCCCATCGTCTTTGCTCAGCTCATGTCTGTCTAACTGCCTACAATAGTACAGATGCTATGATTATTCAGGACTGTCCATATAAGATAAATATGGTAAAATCCTAGTGTATGAGATCCAAATTCTGGAACAGAAACTACTACATTTATAGTTAGTTATCTGAGGGACTTAAAATTTTATGTTCCAAAAATAGAAAAAGAAGAAGATTCAAATCTAGGTGATTTTTTTGAGTAAGGAAAATTTCTTAAATTGGGGTTATGGGTACATATTTCAGCATGTGTTATATTAGTCTCTGCATTTCTCTATATGTTTAAGTATCTTTTAAAAGAGTAAGAGGAAAAGAAAATCCCTTTAGTACCCATTCTGATCACAGAGTCTAATCCGACAAACTTCCCCACAGGTGAGGGGAGTTGTTTGGTTTATGCCGCTGTGGTCAACCCTTTAACCTTCCTTGTGATGGAATTTTATATCCATGCCCTTTGCTATGTACCTCTGAAGACCCTCCCAGTAGAATGGGGTGAGTACTCATCTCCATCCCATTGACTCTGGGACACATCCCATTGACATTTGTCATGTGACTTGCTTTAGTCAATGAAGTGTGATCAGACATGATACAAGCAAGAACTGTACATGTGCTGACTTGGCTTAGTTTGCCCTCTTGTATTTCTGCCATCACCATGAGAATATTTCTGAGAAGCAGTGTGCCAGGTGAACGAGAGCCAAGTAGAGCACACCTGAACCTAACCCACAGCCTCAAGTCAAGACCAGTTGACCCCAGATAAGCCTGACAGAACCACCATCAACTGAAGAAGACTTGTGAGCCGGACATGGGTAAACACATTAAGCTCCTGGGTCTGGGGCTTGGTTATGCTGTATCATCACAGAAGGCATCTGTACAGAGGCATTTGGTGCTTTTGCCTTTGCAATACTCTGTCTCCTGCTCCACTGGTAACAATTTGTCTGTCATTTGAGCAACTGCCAAAAGGTGGTTCTGATAGGCTGCCAACAACAGAACCTCATCCCAGAGATGGACATATCATGAGTCCATTCAAGGCAGCAGGAAGAAGGAGGAAAATAAGAAAGGGTACTTTTTTCCTTCTAAGTATCTGTGCTAGGCATACTGACAGCATCCCAAAGGTGTCCATGTCCTGATCCCCGGAACCTGTGACTATATTAGGCTACAAGACAAAGGGAAATTAAAGTTAATATTCTGACCTTAAAACAGGGAGATGAGTCTGGATTATCTTGGAGGGCCCAGTGTAATCACAAGTGTCCTTAAATGTTGAAGAAGCAGGGAGAATGGTTAATGTCAGAGTGATGCAATGTAAGAAAGACTCAACTGGTCATTGCTGGCTTTGACGATGGAAGAGGCCAGGAACCGAAGCATGCGGCAGCCTCAAGAAACTGGAAAGGCAAGGAAACGACTCTCCCCCGGAGCCACCAGAGGAATGCCGTCTTCCTGACGCCCAGACTGGAGCCCAGTGAGATTGCTGTCAGACTTCTGACCTCTAGCACTGCAAGACAATAAGGGTGTGTAGTTTTAAGCTATTAAATTTGTAGTGACTTGTTGCAGCAACAAGAGATGATGCAGAGTTAAAGAAATAAATGCAGGATCTGTTCTTAAAGAACCACACACACCTCTGCTTGTATCTCATTGGCCAGAATTTAACCACCTATCCATGCCCAGCTACAAGAGACACTGGGTACGTTGTCAACTCAATTAAAACTAGGCCTGGCCAGCGTGGCTCCGTGGTTGAGCATCGACATACTAGTATGAGCCAGGAGATCACAATTCGATTCCCCTTCAGGGCACATGCCTGGGTTGTGGCTCGATCTCCAGTAAGGAATATGCAAGAGGCAGCTGATCAATGATTCTCTCTCATCATTGAGGTTTTATCTCTGCCTCCCTCTCCCTTCCTCCCTGAAATTAATAAAAATATATTAAAAATAAAAAATAAAATTGGGATGTCATTAACTAGAGAATGGAAAAGTGTATATTGGGGTAGGCAGGTGGCAACTAGGTCACCAAACTCCATTTCTTGAGCCCTGGGATTATCCAAGGGTGGGCATGTGACTTGACAGACTAGCTCTGACCTGTGATTATATTTAGACACCGGCAGAAAAAAGTTATCTGTTGCTGTGTAACAAGTCACCTCAAAAATCAATGACCTCAAACAACAATAATTTCATTATTCTCATGGCCTGAGCTTGACTAGGCTCAGCTGAGTGGCTCTTGTGCAGCCTGGCTCATGTGATTGCAGCTAGAGGATGGTGGATGCAGTCCTCTCAGACCTTCTTTTAGTCACGTGTCTGGTGGCTGATGCTGGCTGTCAACCAGAACACCTACCCTCGGCTCTTCATGTGTCTTGGGTGTCCTCACAGCATGGTGGCTGAGTTCCAAAGTCTCGAGAGATCCAGGCAGAATCAGTATCACTTTTGATAACTAGCCTCACAACTCACATAGCATCACTTCTGTCATAGTCATAAGCCCACCCAAACCCAAGGAGAGAGAATACAGACCCCACTTCTTCTTATAAAATGTATCTTCATTGTTGAAAGTCATTACATACTAGAGGCCCGGTGCATGAAATTCATGCACAGGAAGGAGGTCCCCTCAGCTTGGCCTGCACTCTTTCCAATCTGGGACCCCTCATGACCTCTGGCTCCTAACCGCTCACCTGCCTGCCAGCCTGATTCCCCTAACTGCTCTCCCCGACAGCCTGTTCTCCCTAACTGCTCTTCCCTGTCTGCCAGATTGCCTCTAACTACCTCTGCTTCAGCCCCTGTGGATTTGTGTCTCCAATCCAGCCCCCAGCAGTCCCAGCACTGAGGTGGCAGGGCTTGAGGTTGCTGGGTGCCAGGCCCCCTGTGGGTTTGTGTCTCTGATCTGGCCCCTAGCAGTCCCAGAACTGCAATTGTGGGGCTTGGGGCTGCTGGGTGCCGGACCTGCAGGTTTTGTCTCTGATCTGGCACCCAGCAGCCTCAGCACCACGATGGTGGGCCTTGGAGCTGCTGGATGCTGGCCTCCCTGCGTGTTTGTGTCTTTGATCCAGCCCCCAGCAGCCTCAGCACCATGGTGGCTGGCTTTGGGTCTGCTGGGTGCTGGGCCTGCAGGTTTGTGTCTTCGATCTGGCCCCCAGCAGCCCCAGTGCCACGGTGGTGAGCCTTGGGGGTGCTGGGAGCCGGGTCTGCAGGTTTATGTCTCTGATCTGGCTGAGGTGGCGGGACTTGGGGCTGCTGGGTGCCAGCCTCCTTGTGTGTTTGTGTCTCCCACCTGGCCCCCAGCAGCCCCAACCAGAGCTGGCTGCTATGGCGTTGCCATCTTTGTTGGGTTAATTTGCATACTCATCCTGATTGGCTGGTGGGCATAGTGGAGTGATGACCAATTTGCATGTTTCTCTTTTATTAGTGTAGATGTCCTCTCCCCACCCCCTTTGGCCCCCTCCTCCCCACTGCTGCCCCAAGACCCCATTTCTTGATGGGTTGAATATCAAAGTCACTTGTAGGAAAGACCTGTGGGAAAACACTGTTGCAGCCATTTGGGGAAAGTATAACTCGCCAGAGATCCATGTCTTATCCCATGAGGCCTCCATCGAGCTGTCCTGTCTGGATAACTGAACCCCATTACATTCCTCTTTAATGGTTCAGCAACATTATAATGCGCATCTCACTGGCTTACTGTAAGAACTGGATGTCTGATAGTGCATGCAACATTCCCATCGCAATGCAAACTGTATGGAAGTTCCTTCCCTTGCTCCCTCCCTCCCAGTGACCCTTCCCTTCCCCTGTGGATAGAGGGAAATCTCAGCGAATGCCACTGATGTTGCAAGACAGCAGCAGAGCAACCTTTCCCACTGTAGGCATTTCACAGCCCTGGCGTGCAGTTCCACTCTTGGGAATTTTGTAATACATTTGTTCCAGCCCAATGCAGACATTGCCGCATGCGTTAGCAGCAGTCTTTGTTCCTTCTATCCATTGATTTAACATTCCTATCAATTGATCCTAAACTGGGCTCTCACTGACTTCATATTATAAGGAAAAGAGTTTTCAAACTGATTCTTAAGAGCTTGTTAAACAGGTGTGGGGGAGAAGGAGACTGCACACTCAAGTTCTCTTGGTCAATCTAATAATCTAAAGACATGAGACAGATAAGGAAGAGAAAATAACCAAACTTAATATGGACATATGCATGGGAACCCCACATACATGCGAGGTTCAAAGACCAAAAGGAAAAGTGTGTGTGTTTAATAACCTGAGCCAGGGGGGTGATGTAAGGTGCCCTGGAGGCTTCAAAGTGTCATTGCAGGATGATAAGAAGAGAAGCTGCTTAGTAATTAGAAGTGTGCCCTGACATATAGATAGATAAGGAAATGGTTATCCTATATAATAAAGGGCTAATATGCAAATAGACTGAACAGCAGAACAACCAAACAACTGAACAACCAGTCGCTATGATGTGTGCTGACCACCAGGAGGCATGTGCAGAACATGGCAGGCATCAGCCAAGGCAGGATGGTGGAGCAGGTGAGGGGGGGCACCAGACCAAGGTGGGGTGCCTGTGGCTGTCCTGGGGTGAGCCTCTGGTGGTTACTGAAAATTCTTTGTTTCAATGCACCATGTCCCACCTGGCGCTCACACCTGCTGGCCTTGCTTGCGAGTGCAAGCAGTGGCTGCCAACCCCCATTGCTGAGGGCTTCTCTGTCTCCACCTGCTCCTGAAGGGCAATCGGGGCAGCAGCCGCCTCTTGCACCCACTGGCGGCACCAGCCCTGATCACACCAGCTGCTGGTGCTGGCCCCAATCTCTCTGAGCTGTCAGCAGGTGTGAGCAGGGCCACACCATCAGTGCATGGGAGCAGCAGCAGTGGGAGCTGGGCTTCCATCAGACAGGAGAGTGGGGGCCACGGCAGAAGGGGCCAGGCCGGGGCATGGTGGGTGGGCTGAGACCCACCCCTGAGTCCACCGCAGCCTCAGGGCCCACAGTTCCTTTCAAGGTGCACGAATTCATGCACTGGGCTCCTAGTCTCTAATAATCTCTTATCAGCACATAAATTCTGTAGGTAGTTAAGTGGGACAGAGTTTCTTTTGAGACCACAGGGTCTTAGTTGCCTCTAGCTCAAAATAACTGGCATATCACAGAAGCATATCTTAGGGTGACTCATTCTGAACCCCCACACAAACCTTTTATGATACAGTTTCTTTAAATATATCATATCCCAAATCCCCAGGTAGACACATCTATATCCTAGTTCCAGAGTGCTGCCTTTGAAACTATGGAAAAGAGGACAAAGGGTCTCTCATAATCTGCTAGCACACATGGTGTATAAAGTTCTATAACTCGATTTTCTCCCCTAAAAAAAATGTCTGCATAGCCCTGGATGGTGTTCCTCAGTGGTTAGAGCGACCGCCTGTGAACCAGAGTCTGTGGGTTTGATTACCCTTCAAGGGTACCTGGGTTAAGGTTCCAAACCACCAGGGCTCCTGCAGGAGGCAACCAAGTGATGTCTCTCTCATTCTCTCCCTTCCTCTCCTTCCTCCCTTCCACTCTCCCTGAAAAGCAACGGAAAAATATCCTCAGGTGAGGATTAAGAAAAAAATAAAAGCTCTTTCTGGTAATTTATAAAATTGTTTTCATCACCACATACTTGCCAACATTGAATTATCATGTAAAATTCTGTTTTGTTTTTTATAATTTGACAGGAAAAAAATGTAGTGTCCTGCAGTTTCAGCCTCCCTTAAAGTGAAGAAAATCTGAGAGTAGCCTTCTCCAAGATCTTCTTTCGTGGCCTCTATTCCTTCCCCCCCCCCCTCTCTCTCTCTCTCTCTCTCTCTCTCTCTCTCACCATCTTGCACAATCTTGCATAATTTATAATTTCTGGTCATTTCTTTTCCTTCCTGTTAGACTGGGGCTCTTCTCGCAAACTTTTCTCTTTCTCAGTTCCAGCTCTCTTCTCCAAAATCTAATTCTGCCAGGAAGCAGCGGCCAGATGTTTTCTGTTAACGAAAGCCCTGCATGTTAAATAGTTACCCAGAAGCCCCTGGAGGCAGCAGTGGTGGTGAGTACGGCTGCGCCACACACACACACACACACACACACACACACACCACACACCACACACACACACACACACCCCACACACACCACACACACACACCACACACACACCACACACATACACCACACACTACACACACACACCACACACACACCACACACA
>PVJC01028836.1:0-22297 GCA_004026665.1 Murina feae | reverse complement strand
TGCCACCTCTTACCCACTCCCCGGCCCGCCACCTTGCTTTCCCACTTCCTGGTGCCCTGGTGCCCTGGTGCCACTTCCAACTGCCAGCATAGGCAGGCAGTTGCAACAGAACCCTTTGGTTTGCTCTAGTTCCGTGGCTGTTGGCCTCCATCTTGGCTGGGTTAATTTGCATACAGCCGCTCTGATTGGCTGGTGGTAATGGTCACATTTGCATGTTTCTCTTTTATTATAGAAGATACCACCCCAATAAGTTCAATTGAAAAAACACACAGCCTGTAGAATCTGAACTATTCATGTACCATAAGGTGAGGACACAAGTCACCTTCTCAGAGGTACAGTTAACATTGTGTGAAGTTGTAGGAACTAGGGGATGACTTGAGTTTGCAGTGAAGTGTGTCTTATTACTATGACTGGCAGGATCATTGCTATTGGTTTAGCTTTCTTTAAGAAGCTGGTACCAAAGGAAAAAGTACATGCCCTTCTGTGAGTGAAGTTTGTCCTGGGCTCTAAGTACCCTGGGCTCTCAGAGAAGAGTTTATCCTATATAATAAAACCCTAATATGCAAATTGACCAAATGGCAGAACAACCAGTCGCTATGATATACACTGACTCCTGGTGTTCAGTGTACTCCCACAGGGAGAGTGCCATTTAGCCAGAAGCTGGACTCATGGCTGGCGAGCACAGCGGTGGTGGGGAGAGCCTCTCCCATCTCTGCTGCAGGTGGGTAGTAAAGAGTGAGGGGTCCTGGACTGTGAGAACCCTGGACTGCAAGAGGGATGTCTGACTTCTGGCTTAGGTCTGATCCCCAGAGGATCGGACTTAAGCTGTCAGGTGGACATCCCCCAAGGAGTCCCGGACTGCAAGAGGGCACAGGCCGAGCTGAGGGACAGCCTCCCCCACACCCCCCAGTGTACAAATGTCGTACACCGAGCCTCTAGTTATATATAAAACTAGTGATGCCTGTTTTATCTCCAACTTCAGGGTTTCCAAGGATAAAAGCAATTCAGAGATTTCAGTGAGAGCATGGATTCTAAAGACTGTGACTCTCTGACTTCCCAGATGGATTTCTCAGGATGGATGTGCTGAATTTTCATATTGTCTTTAGAGACCAATTCAAATAAATCACTTTTCTAATAAAGTTTCCCTTCCCATGCTGTGGAACAAAATGCAATCCAAAGTGGAATGAGGCAGCAGAAATATTACCTGTGAGTTCTGTTGCAAGTTGCTGGTGATTTGGATGAATCATGAAATGACTTAAATTTGGAAGACTGAGTATGCTTTTCTTGATTATTTATTTTTATTTTTTATTGATTTCAGAGAGGAAGGGAGAGGGAAAGAGATAGAAACATCAATTATGAGAGAGAATCATTGATCGGGCTGCTTCCTGCACGTCCCCTACTGGGGATTGAGCCCACAACCCAGGCATGTGCACTTGACTAGAATCGAATCCAGGACCCTACAGTCCACAGGCTGATGCTCTATCCACTTAGCCAAACCAGATAGGGCATTTGTTTGATTATTGAATCACTGATTTGTTTTGTGGTGTCCTTCACTCTGTGTAAGATGAAGCAATGCAACTGCCTGCCTCACCCTCCTCCCAGTTTGGTCTTCCAAAAAAGAAAACATCATAGGTAGTTCAGATTACAGTTGGACTAAGTAGGTTAAGTGTTTCCTCAGTATATTATCCTGTTGTTATTCTAATAACATGGACGTGGCAAAGCTTTCTCCTCAGCCTAGTAGTGAAAATTAGAATTCCGAGGATTGAGGAAGGAATAGGAAGAAGGCTAACATACATAGAAATATGAAGTGGGGCGGGAGAAATGGGTAAATGTGGTCAAAAGGTACACACTTCCAGTTATAAGATAATAAATTCTGGGTATATATTGTATGGCATGGTGTAGTGTATATTTGGGAGTTGCTAAGAGAGTAGATGTTAAAATTTCTCATCACAAGAATTGAAAAAAATTATAACTGCTCAGTGATGGATATATGTGTATGTATAACAAAAGTGATGGTAGCACTTTTTCTTCTTCTATCCACATTCTCTTCTGATGTCCTGGGCTTTGGGAAATAATTCTGGGTCAAAGATCTTAATTATGCCACCTCAACAAGACCCTGAGGAGACCTGTTGTTGCTGGGATTGTTTCACTTGTCATGTTAAAGTTAAACTGTGACTCTCTGACTTCTCAGATGGATTTCTCCAACAGCTCATATTTCACCAAAGCTACAACATGTGTTACACTGAAAAGCTAAGAGAATTGTGAAGGTCACTCAGCCAGTTGATAGTGGAGGTACAACCAGAATGACCTCCTGATCACTCTGAGTATCTTCTTTATATTTTAGGACAAACATGATCAAAACTCTCAAGGCCAAATATAGGCTCTGAAAGATGGTATAAGTTAATAGATGGCTAGTTTTTGCTTTAACTGATTTTGTCAGTGCCATCATAAACATTCCTGATTTCTTTTGGAGAAAGGACAATCCTTTGACTTTAGAGAAACTGAAAAGACACACATTTGTCAACAACCAACGATGAAGCACTCAGCCTTGCTGTCATTAACTTTTTTATTTCTTTACTTTTATTGAGGTATAATGGGCTTGTTCTTATTGTTTTTCAATGTTTCATTGCTGAACATGATCTAACTGGCCCAATCCTTGAACGAAAATGTGAAAACATACTCTTGCTTTTCAATCGGATTTTTAGATACTGATTTTCTCTTTAATTTTCAGAAAACCATTAATGGTCTCATAGAGAGGAGCCCTAATGTGGGAACAAGGAAGCAGTACAAGATTTTTTTATATTTCAGTCTGGTTGCATCAACTCATTATAGATTAAGAGAACTACCTTTTCTCTAGTCAAACAGTACAAACTTCTAGAAATACACCTCCCCTGACACACGCAGTGGCTGGAGCCCTCCTTTGGGTGAGCGTCTGGGCCTCTATTCCTGGGCAGTTTCTCAGCTCACTGTCAAAGGAACCATCTAGAAACATGGACATTGCACATTTCAACCTGCCTTACTGTAATGAGCTTATTTTTTTGGCTCTGGGGATCTTTGGTTAAAAGTTATCTATTTTTGTTTTGCATTTCTTGTAAAACTATAAATGCTTTGAAAGGCATTTTCTCCAATGTATCAAAAGTCACTTCCACCCACTGATTTTTCAGAATGCCTTCACTGTTATTTCTTCATGGTCCAGAAGAGCAAGTGGTTTACACAGTGTTTCTAAAATATGTAGATTTATGTCTTTCTGCAAATTTGGGGAATTTTCAGCCATTATTTCTTCAAATATGGGCTCTGGTGGTATGAAATTGGATTTTTTGTCATTGAATGAATTAGACATATCTGGGTTTAAATTCTGTTTAGGCCTCTTCAAGGCTATATTATATAGATAAAGTTAATCTGCTTCTGGTTTTTCAGTTAATTAATTAATATAAAATGAGACATAATGCCAGCCTATATTAGGCCTCTGTTGTTTTGATCAGCACCCCCATTCCTCTGACCTTGTAGGAACATATATTCTTTGGGGAACTGCTCTTTCTTCACTTGATGGGGTTGACCACCATTATACCATTGCTACCCTTTCCATATTCCACAAGGATCGCATTTTGCTCACCCTGTGCCATAAACTGCATGAGGCAGCAGCATTATCTTGTTCACCCCAGGGCCTGGAACAATGCCCCTCCATGAGACTTTAATTATTATTTGTTGCATGCATAAATAAATAATAAATCAAGTCCCAAGTTCCTTCCCTGTGTAGTGAAGGTGTCAAAATATTTAAAGATTTGTAGTGCAAGTGAGCAACTGGCTCTGTGATGAAAAGCAGGAATTTATCGCATTAGCAACCTAATTGCTCTGTCTCTCCACTGCTTCCTCTATATTTCTTTCTCTTCCTTTCACTGCATCTATTTCACTCTGCATGTTATCTTCCAAACTGTCTCGGTGTTTTTCTCCCTAAGCCCCTTAGCTTCCTTATTTCTCTTCTTTCTCTCCTATGGTCTCTTTTGCTTGTATCTCTTTTGATTTCTAATTCTGTTCTTTATCCCTACTTACCCTCTCATTTTAATCACGCTTTTTGCTTTGTATCTGTCTTTCCGGTGCTTCATCCCTATTCTGTATCAAATCACAAGGAATGAGACTCTATCTTATTTGTATTTATTTAGTGTTTACTATTTATTTCATATTTATTTGCTATCTCTTGGAATAAAGATTTACCTGTCTTTTTCTAAATGGGAGAAGAATCATTTAACATGTTAAATTTAATATATCTAATTTAAAATATACTATATAATCTATTTAAATATTAAGCCTATTAAGTTAAATATTAAAATCGAATGTCTAAATATATAAAAGGCTAATATGCTAAGTGTCCCTCCAACTGTCCAACCAGTCACTATGATGTGCACTGACCACCAGGGGGCAGGTGCTCAACACAGGAGCTGCCATGATGTGCACTGGCCATTTACAAAGAAACAGCACTATAGACCTGGCTCTGACAAAGCAACACTTGGCTTCCCCCAAGTGGGACACAAGCCCCGCCACCACCTGGGAGCAGCACCCCACCAAATCACAGCCAATGCTGCTAAGACTCCATGGTGCCAAATGTAGGCCATAGCTCAGCTTGGAATTGATCGCTGTGGGCACCAGGTAATGACATCACGCAGCAATGCCCAGTTTTCTCTCCCTAGCCATTAGCCTGCTTGGAGTTTCTTCAGTCTAGGAACACAACTTGCTTTATAGCCAGGTGCAAACATGTTACACTTTAACCAAATGTCTGTGAAGCATTTTCACATGCCTCATCTCATTTGATCCTCACAGAAGTCCTGGAGTAGGTAGATAGGAGACTTGGTAGAATCCTATTTTCTTTTCATTAGCTGGAAAACTGAGATTTAGAAAGTTTAGAAAATTGATCCGACTGAAAAGAAGTAAGAAATGGTGGACCTTGAAAATGACTTCAGGTTTTCCCAGTGCTCAGAACATAGTCAAACACTGCTGTAGTGAAATATTTTACCCTTTGCTCTTCCTGCGTGATTTACAATAATAATCTGTTTCATGTTGATATTTACTGCTGTGTTGCTGACAATCACCTGAAAGAGAAGTTGGGGTGCTTCACTGGGCTGGAAAAAGTTTAGCTAAATCAGAAAGCAGGTCTAATTAAGCAAGTTTATTCTATATGTATAAAAGGCTAAGTTGACTCGCACATGCAGGATATATATAAAGCTCTTGCTGGCTCCAATCACATGCATGCATTTCAATCTGTCATTGTTGATCGTGAATTTGGTTGACACTTCTATTATAAAGAAAGGTCGACTATGCCCTAACCAGTTTGGCTCGGTGGATAGAGCATTGGCCTGCAGACTGGGGGGTCCTGGGTTTGATTCCAGTCAAGGGCATGTACCTTGGTTGTGGGCACATCCCCAGTAGGGAGTGTGCAGGAGACAGCTGATTGATGTTTCTCTCTCATTGATATTTCTAACGCTCTATCCCTCTCCCTTCCTCTCTATAAAAAATCAATAAAAAAAATTTTAAAGAAAGGGCGACTAGAGATATTAAAATATTTCTTCTAATTAATTTCCTTTCAGTGTGCATGAATCCATGCTCCAGGCCACTAGTATTTATATAAGGAAGGTATAACTTTTTACTCATCTCCAACTCCTGATGAACTTTGCTTTTCTTGTGGATTGAAGGCTGTAAATAGAAAAGAGATTCCTGATCCATCTTGTAAAATGAGTCTATGTCTTTTATTAAGCCAAAAGCCACAAACAGTGACTGCGACAAATAGATCTGATGACAGTAATGTTGATTGATCACCATGTGCCTGAGCCTGAGCATCTGGACTGAGGAAACTGATCAGGAAACACTCAGTTCTAGCTCAGCATCTGGGGTGTTTATTGACTGGTGAATACTGACTGTGCATGGTAGTCAGTCAGAATTGTCCATCAGAAGAGTTCATCATGAACGAGTCATCTTGCTGTATTGACCAATCTATTCTCTGGGTACAGAATGATCTTTCCTTCAGCCCACTCTCCAGACCTCAATTCTGCGCCTGCTGATGGACTGCTACAGAGCCTGGCCCAGGTGAAGTATAAAGAGAGAGATAGCAGTCTCTATGTCTGCTTAACAGATGGCAGGTGACATGGCTGTGCTTATACCTCCCAGGCACTGCAGCCCTAGATGGCTCCCTTTCCCTCTCTCTGCCTTTCTTCCCCTCTGCTAACTTAGCCTGTGTGCTTAGTGTTCCTCTGCTCTACATCATAGCCCCAGGGGAAGATTTTTTTTTTCTTACTTGAATCAATACAATAATCTCTCCCAGGAAGATTTTCAGCCTTAGATCTTGGCATATATTGGCAATGAACAGACCTGTTCCCTGGGGCCCTGCAATATTAGATGCTCTCAATTTCTGCTCCAACCTACCCCATGTCTTTGATTATAGGTACCGGCTCACAAACATTTAATTGTGCAGCTTAGTTGAGTGTTTTTCTCATCCTTAGATTGCCCTGTAAATATTGACATTGGACAAGATCTTTCTAACGACTTAAGTGACATTTTGTTAGTGTACACATAAGGTGAATAAATTTACATTCATTAGATAATTATCTTTCAGCCTAATTGGACCCAAACCCATCATCTTTTTCTGGTGACGAAATCTAATACTTTCAGGGGGAAGGTAGTTTTTTCCAACCTGAGTTCTCCTGGGACAGTTTGCAAAATGATTCACAGACTGCAAATGTGCTTTATATCCTTCTGCAATGAGAAGGAAAAACAGATCTCCAGCACTGAATAATAATTCTCTGCCACAAAACCTGCATGTTAGTTACTGACATTCCATCCCCTTGATTGCTCAACTAATGAAGCCAATTAATGTGCAATGTGCTTTGTAGTAGCATCAGCTGGAAATAAATGAGCCTTTTGGGGGATGTTGATGAGTTTTTTTTATTTTAAGAAGAATAGTTGACTGATAAGGGTAGTGCTTGGGGGAAACAGTTTGCATTCAAATAAGACTGAACCGTAAGAATGAACAGATGTTCTTCCATCTTCTCAGTGCCTGGAATGTGGTGCAATGTTACCTCTTAATTCCCTACCAGGAAAGTCTAAACTATAGCCAAAGGACACTGTCCGAGGCTGGCCACGCAGCAGGCCCGTGTTGATGCTCCAGAATATTTGCTGTCGTTAATCTCTCAGATGTCTCAGTAATCAGTGTGGACATCACATGTGGCCTTTATTTCTGCTGTTAGGCTTGCAAATACAATGAGATGGATCACAGGGTCTGTTATGCTATCCAGACTTAATCAGCCCCGTATTTTGGTGGGATTACAAATTGTATTTCTTTGACTATTAAAAAAACATTCTGAGCACAATAAATAAGTCACAAACTGAAGAAAATGTATTATGTATAACTATCAAGAAGCCTATTTCTATTTTCAGCGGAGTTAGGCACGAGGTTTTGTATGGGCTCAAGCTGTTTTTGGTTTGGCAGGAGATAGAGTTGTAGAGATAGATTTGAGGGAAAAGTGTTGCTCAGTAGTTGTAAAATTATTTTCTTCAAAAGAGGTGCTAATTTATACCCATGCATTGGGGCTAAAGAAATTAGTCAGATCAGAGCTGAAAGAATCTGGACTTGGAAATATTGAAATTTTAAAGACAGAGAAAGGGGACATTATATATATATTTCTATTAATAAATATTTTATATATACTATACATAATAAACTTTTCTATGTAAACATCCTGTTTAATAAAGAGGTAATGTGAAAATTGACCCTCATGCTGTCACAAGATGGCAGTGTGCACAGCGGGGGCGGAGCAGTGGGGGCGAGGCTAGTGGCCACTCCACGTGACTTCTACTGGGGTTTTCACGGCCTCATGAACCGCAGGAGTCCCAGTGGTCATTGTGTGCAGCCCAGAGGCCAGGCATCAGGGTGGCACTCCAGGACTCGGGGCTGTCCTGCAGCAAGCCGGCCATGCAGGCCAGGGCTCTGGGACTCGGGGCAATCCCATGGTGCGGGGTGTGGGGCGTGAGGGGTCCTGAGTCTTACGTGATTTCGCATGTTGGGTCACTACTATCTATATAAATATGTGTGTGCACACCTAATCTAATAAAAGAGTAATATTTAAATTGACCATTTCTTTGGGACGCCTAAGCCACGCCCACCAGCCAATCAGAGCAGCTGTATGCAAATTAACCCAGCTAAGATGGAGGCCAGCAGTCATGGAGCTAGAGTAAACAGCAGGCTTCTGTTGCACCAGGAGTAAACTGTCTGCTGGCTGGCTGGGCCTCTCTGTGCTCAAGGCAACAACATAGTTGCAACATGGTTTCAATTATAGAAGCCTAGAGCTGAAGCAAACAGCAGGCTTCCATTGCACCAGCAATGGAGGAAACTGCCTGCCTAGGCTGGCTGAGCCTAACTAAGGCAATATTCTTTCAATTATAGAAGCCACAGAGATGAAGCCAACAGGAGGCTTCATTACCTGCTTAGGCCTCAGCTTAAAGCAACAGTTTCAATTATAGAAGATAAATAAATCCCAAAAACCTGCTTCCAGCCAGCCTTGCTGGGACATTGGGTCAGTTGGAGCTGTGGGCAGCCTGAAAGCCTGAAAACAGCCCTCAGACCCACACCCAAGTTAGGCATACCCCAGTGGGGTGAGGGTCCACACTGGGGGGCTTGGCCAGCCTGCAAACAGCCATCAGCCCCTCACCCAGGCTGACCAGGCATGCCAGCAGGTGGTCATCCCCAGAGGGGTCCCAGACTGTGAGAGGGCACAGGCCGGGCTGAGGGACCTCCCGAGTGCACAAATTTTTGTGCACTGGGCCCCTAGTATACACATATTGAATGAAATAAAAGTATGATGGCTAGACAGACAATACAAAAACATTATCTGTACAAAACCTTGACCTTGTAGGGGCCTATTCTTATCCTCTCCCTTTATAGTGTATCTAAGATTCTTAGCTCAGGGGTCCTTGCCCCATGCATGCCTACCCCTTCACAGGGTTGACATGACTCTGGTGTCCCTCTTTTGTAATTGTGATCTTATGTGTTCAGTTTTAGAGTTCCTGGGCAATCTAAAATCTCTCTCCTTTCAAAATGGTTAGAAAAACCTCTGCCCCAACCTTTTAAAAATAAATTTTAATTTTCTTTATCATTAACAAGTAAGTTTAAATAGTAAAACCCCCACTTTATGAGAAATATATTATTACCATCATTTTATTTGAGAACAAAGATATTTAGTTGAATAATGTAACAGCAAAGGTGTTTAGTCAATGAACACTATTTTTCAATTGGTGAAGCCCGAGGGAGCAGGTAGAGAGACAAAGAGTTCATTAGGGACAGCTTAATCCATTGTTCATTTTACAGAACAGGAAAATGAGGCTCAGAGGCAGAAGCGATACCAGCAAGGTCTCAGGGGTATGCATTGGAGCTGGGAACAGAACTTAGGACTTGTGACTCTCAGTACCTGTTCTTTGCTATGAAACCTGGCTGCCTCCCAGAATAGAATTATAACAGGCCTATTGGAGTGTGGCCAGTTATAAATCCCCAAACTACTGATGTTCTGACAATGTTACTGAGGCTCCCTGCAACCTGGACCAAAAAGGGGAAGAAGAATTTGGGGAGTTGCTTATATCCTATCTGAATTAGAGTGCCTTGTCACTCAGCCCCTCCACTCCCTTTTGGTCCCGTTGTCAGAGAGATGCCTAGTGAGGTCTCTTAGAGTGAGACGTGATTACATTAACTCCAGAATAAGAAACAGGGTATTTGTAAAAGCAAATTAAAGAAGGACATAGGAAGTGGAAACATTTTAGGAATATCGTGAACCCCTTTCCTCCTCAGCTGCAATCTCACCTCTTACTTTCCACAATCTTATCTTGGTTCTTTTTGATCTAGAGGAGGAAAATATGTAATTTGTGCATTTTATACAGAGAGGTTAGAGAGAGATGAAACCATCAATAAGAGAGAATCATTGAATGGCTGCCTCTTGCATACCTCAAACTGGGGATCAAGACCAAAACTGGGGCATGTGCCCTGATTGGAAATCGAACCAGGACCTACTGATTCATACATAGGTTGACATTCAACCATTAAGCCAGGCCAACTGGGCATATACATCTTTATTATTCAGAGAGGGAGGAGAAGGGGATCTACCTACTGTGTAAGTTGAACCTTTTCATTTTGATACTCACCTTGTTAAGATGGTTGTCCTGTTCACTGTGGCCACTCCACACTTGGCCCATTTCTGCTCAGTACACAGCTCTTGCTCAACTTGGTTTCCTTTCCACCAACTGACCTTTTTGTTGTATTTAGTTTTGCAGATAGGCACATACTGAATAACTCTTGTCCATAGTTACTGAATGTGTATCCAAACATTATCTCCTTTTATAAATTATAATAGGGGCCTGGTGCACAAAAATTTGTGCACTCGGGAGGTCCCTCAGCCCGGCCTGTACCCTCTCGCAGTCTGGGACCCCTCTGGGGATATCCACCTGCTGGCATGCCTGGTCAGCCTGGGTGAGGGGCTGATGGCTGTTTGCAGGCTGGCCAAGCCCCCAATGTGAACCCTCACCCCATTGGGGTGTAGCCAGCCTGGGTGATGGTCTGAAGGCCGTTTTCAGGCTGTCCACAGCCCCTTCAGGTTTTGGGTTCCTACTGGGGTGCCTGGCCAGCCTGGGTGAGGGGCTGAGGGCTGTTTGCAGGCTGGCCAAGCCCCCTCCCCCCAGTGGAGTCCCTCACCCCATTGTGGTATGGCCAGTCTGAGTGAGGGCCTGAGAACCATTTTCAGGCTTTCAGGCTGCCCACAGTCCCTTCAGGTTTTGGGTCCCTACTGGGGTACCTGGTCAGCCTGGGTGAGGGGCTGATGACTGTTTGCAGTCTGGCCAAGCCCCCTAGTGAGATCCCTCACCCCACTGGGGTGTGGCCAGCCTGGGTGTGGGTCTGAGGGCCGTTTTCAGGCTTTCAGGCTGTCTACAGCTCCCATTGACCTAACATCCCAGCAAGGCTGGCTGGATGCTGGTTCCTGGGATTTATTTATCTTTTATAATTGATACACTGTTCCTTTAAGCTGAGGCCTAGGCAGGTAATGAAGCTTCCTGTTGGCTTCAGCTCTGTGGCTTCTATAATTGAAACAATGTTGCCTTAGTAGACTCTAGGCAGGCAGTTTCCTCCATCGCTGGTGCAATGGAAGCCTCCTGTCTGCTTCAGCTCCAGGCTTCTATAATTGAAACCATGTTGCAACTATGTTGTTGCCTTGAGCACAAAGAGGCCCAGCCGGCCAGCAGACAGTTTACTCCTGGTGCAACAGAAGCCTGCTGTTTACTCTAGCTCCGTGACTGCCGGCCTCCATCTTGGCTGGGTTAATTTGCATACAGCTGCTCTGATTGGCTGGTGGGAGTGGCTTCGGTGTTCCATAGAAACAGTCAATTTCAATATTACTCTTTTATTAGATTAGATTATTTAGATTTTCAGATCATTTGTATAAGAAATCACAAACATCATGGGAGAGAAGAAATAGCTCAAATTTTCTATCTTTTTGGACTTTGTTTTACTTGAAACAAATCTATATATATAAAAGTCTAAGTGACCGTGTGACCATTCAATGACCTGACTGGTAGCTATGATGTGCAATGACCACCAGGAGGCAGATGCTCAATGCAGGAGCTGCTGAGTAACAGTAGATGGGCTTTGTAACAGATGGTGAGAGGAAGTAGAAAATTAATGTGTATATTCATTTTTTTAAAGGAGAAATGACATGAAATCAAGAAAGTCAGAATGAGTGACCCATTTTAACTGTACACATCAAGGTTTCTATGGGGGTATGTTAGTTAAACTAATATATCTTTTCAAAGAGAAAAAATGGCATGACTTTAGTGAGATCCTCAGTCGTAAGATTATTTATTTAGAAGAAATATGAACTCAACAATCTTTATCACCAATCATTTCAAGTAGCTTCTCTGTGGGTAGGGTGGAAACAGATTCACTTACATGACTTTTCCTCTTTTTGTGTATCAGAATAGCTCTGATAGAAGAAATATGAGTAGAATCCAAGTCTGTACATCTAAGTCCATTTAGTGACTATGGAGGAGCTCATGCACCTGCTGATGTGTCTTGTTGGCAAGGAAGCATGTTTGCTGCCAATCTCTGCATACTGCTTTTGGCCATGTGTTTGTAATACCAAAACCAATGGACAACAACTAAAAAACATGTTTCTAGACCCATTCTCTCAATGAGAATAACTTGCAATTTCTGACTAAAATATTATGTAGAAGAAATGTCAAAGAAATAAACTCTGAGTCCTAACTGATAACTTAAAAAATACAAAACAGGATAGACAATTCATCTGTGTTCCAAAACGATGTATAATGTAGTAAGCAATAATCTTTAGTCTTGCTCTCTAGTTCGGCTATCAGCGACAGCGTGCTAGATTTTGAGACTAGAAAATTCAGCATAAACTATCACCTTATTGTACTTCGTGAGAAGAATTGAAAAGCCCCTCTCAATTTGCTCATTTGCTTTCTAATTTCTGCATGGCAAAATGAATTTTTTCTCTCTCACATCTGTAACATTCCCTATCACCTTGGCTGTGTTGTAGTATTAAAAATTTAAATCCCTCGTGTGAATAGTCAATTTTGACCTTTCTTTTAATGGAAGATGTATTCTATTTCCAATTTTGCCTGGGCTGCAGCAGCTTCTAATGCAAATGAGTACATGTCTTATAAAAAATCACCAATAAACTCCCTGCCATTTAGCATTGGAACAAGATAACACAAGAAATCAATTTTGTTTCAGCAAAAGTCATCAGATAAAAACCTAGATTAAAATATCCTAGTTCTGTCCTAGCCAGTCTGGCTCAGTGGATTGCATGTTGGCCTGTGGACTTAAGGGTCCTGGGTTTAATTCCAGTCAAGGGCATGTACCCCAGTTGCAGGCTCGATTCCCTGCCCTGGTCGAGGTGTGTGCAGGAGGCAACCAATCGATGCGGCTTCTTGTGCTCCTAATGAAGATTTCATTAACTACTTTGGAGCGGATGTTGCCCCTTCAACCCACCCATGGTGTGTAAGGCTAATTGGTTCTGTCTTTGAAATTGTGAGGCTCATGAAGTTTTGAGATGACAATGTAAGTCAATAGAAAACAGAATTTTATTTACATAAAACATTTTACGACCCTCATGTTTTTAAGCACTATATTTGCTCCAAATTGTGTGTCTTCCATATCAATCTTAAGTTTAATATTTCCTCAGTATTCTGCTTGACAAACTATTGTGTGTAGAATAAGAAAAACATACAGGGAAAGAGTTTCTGAGTGTAATTTAAGAAATTAATCATTCATATGTGAAATAAAAAAATTAATAATGCATGTAATTTTGATTTGACTTCTTATCTGCCTTATCAGTCAGAATCACTGTCCCCTGATGTACACTCAGTCTTTAAAAACTATGTTATTGGAAATAAGGATAGGTGTCTGTGTGACACACAGCATAGAAATTTTGCAATTAGAAGTAATCAACTCATAAATGTAAGCAGAGTATCATGCTGGGAAAAGAAAGAAGAAAACAGTTTTAATATGAACATACTGGACTTTCTAAAATAGAATTTATTGCTCAAATGTATCCTTTTCCATTTAAAAAATGAAGTTATTATAATTCATCCTTGTTTCTATTATTGCTTCTCTTTCCTTGAGTGACTCATTATAATTCTTCATCAGTTCTATTTACTTTTTAATGAATAAAATAGTAATATATTTAAAATATATTAATATATGGAGATATGTTCCTGTTTGTAGAGATTATCTATCTATCTATCTATCTATCTATCTATCTATCTATCTATCATCTCTCTCTTCTTCAGTGTGTTAAAAATAAAAACTAAACAGACTTTTGGCAAACCCAGAGACTTTGTCACAAATATCCAAAGAAGAAAAAAATATATTTAACTGAGATATCAGTTAACAACTAGAAACCCATTCAATGCTGATCTTGCAAATCTCAAAAGGCACAGGAGCTGCTCATGGGAAAACTTAAGAACGCTTTGAACTACCTCTAAGAAAGAGAACCAGGTTGTATGGGCAAATGTAGTCAAATCTAAGGCAGAGGTGACTACAATTGATTCATAAATCTGGAAAATTGATGCTCTTGTTTAGAATCAAGACCATGTCCTTGTTCTATGTTATACTATTTTGTATAAGGAGCTCAATACATTTATTCCTATTGTTGCTTGAGCTTCACAAAATCTTAGTGATTCAAGCAAAAAGACGTTCCACTTTTTGGAAAACTGAGACACAGTATAATGAATTGACTTGTCAATATCAAAGAGCTTCTTGGAATCAGCCAAAATAAAAACTTATGTGGCTCAGTTCTTAACCCCATCATGATTTCTTTCTGCTACAGTGCCTTGGACATGACAGGGTACTGGGAGACCTAACTCATGTCATGTGGACCCTTAAGATCTATCAGAACCCATTTCTGGTGCCCATGTTTGACCTCACATCATTAACCCGTGGCTAAAGCTGTAAAATCATATTCTCTGTCTTGTGAGTTTCTATTTAATGTCTTGGCTTACTTCCAGAAAAGCACACTAGATAAATGATCAACCATTAAGGGAACATGACCTTCCAACCCCAAGGGCAACTGTTCAACATGAGGTTAAACCATGTCTCAGCAAAGTCATTGGTTATGGTTATTACTCTAAAGACATCCAAAGATCTTTATTCTTAGGGCCATCCTTAACTGGAGTGTTTGGTAGTTTGGATTTTCAAGAAATGTAGGCTATTTTTTTTTATGGGGTGGGTTGGGGTTTTCAAGGAAACTATCTAATCTAATAAAAGAGTAATATGCAAATTAACCCTCACTCCATTACACCCACCAGTCACACCCACCAATCACGCCCACCAACCAATCAGGAGAAAATATGCAAATTAACTAAGATGGTGGTGACCATGGAGCTGGAGTTGCTCCGGGCAATGGAGGAAGCCAGGGCTCTGCAGGCCCTGAGCTCTACTCAAGGCTACAAAGTTTCAATTTTAGAAGATAAAACAAACCCCAGATACCTGCCAGGCTGGGACCTTGGGTTGCCAGGGGCAACTCAGGCTTTGAGTGGGGGAACCAAGGCAACAAAGTTCCAGTTATAGAAGTTAAATAAATCCCAGATACCTGCTTTTAGCCAGGCACCCCAGTAGGAACCCGAACCCTGAAGGGGCTGTGGGCAGCCTGAAATGGCCCTCAGCCCCTCACCCAGGCTGGCCAGGCATGCCAGCAGATGGATATCCCCCGAGGGGTCCCAGACTGCGAGAGGGCACAGGCCGGGCTGAGGGACCCCATCCTCCCTGCCCTGAGTGCACACATTTTTGTGCACTGGGCCTCTAGTGTTGAAAATAATCTATCTTTCTAGGGAAGCCTCCAGCCGTTGTAGTCTTTATTTTGACCATTTATCTTTTTATGAAGTCTTAAAATTATGCTAGTATCAGCAATAAAATTTCTTTCCTGTCCCTCCCCACAAAATAACAGATGGTGAATAAGTAAATATTTTGGATACTTTTATGTTCTGTGACTCATTTTCAGGCTAAGTATAGCTTTGTCCAGATGTTCACAACTCTGATCTGGAATAGACAGCAAGTAGCATTTAGCAAGCCATTCACTGTTTTCTAACCACCAATTCTTGCCTATGACAATGGCATAAATAAAAACAATGGCATAAATAAATTATTGTTTCCTATCTTAAAATATATACAAAATAGTTTATTTGTATAAGTTCATTGCAAACATTGGTTGATGTGTGATCTATGTAGAGTACATGATAACTTATACATTACTGATTTAACAGTATTTTAAGAAATAAGTATTTGTATCCTGGTTGGGTAACTCAGTTGGTTAGAGTGTCATCTTGATATGCCAAGGTTATTGCAGGTTCGAACTCCTGTCAGGGCATATACAAGAACCAACCAATGAACACATAAATAAGTTCAACAACAAATCAATGTTTTTCCCTCTAGTCCTTCCTCTCTCTCTAAAATCCATAAGTTAAAAATTGAAAAAAATAGACATTTGTAATCTATTTGGAAACATGCTTATAAATTTAAAGGAATGTATGAAATAAAGACATCTGCTTTGTAACAGTTCAGGTTGCATAGTTTTTTTGAAAATCAATATGATAAATTTATTGAGGCACAACTTATGATTTTTTTCTTACTCCTTCCCATTTCCTAGTGTCATATGCACAACATAGATTCTGATGTTTTATGATTTTTTAAATAAATAAATCTGTAATACCAAATGCATATAAATCAGTATTCTAGGTTCTTCATAAGCAGGTATCACGAGTATAGAATGCATTTAATTTTATAATAATTCAGTGTGCAGATGTAATTATGCCCAATGTTTAAAATGTGTTATATGTTTTAGTTATGCCCTCTTACTTTAATTACAGAATCTTAAAGAATTATGTGTTAGAGGCTGAATGCTGATTAGTATTCTATGATTTAGGAATGACATAAAAGTAGGATAAGATTCAATGACTACTTTTGAGGTACTTACCATTTGTATGGAATGATTCATGCCTTTGGAGTTTCAGGACTTACACTGGGAGGAGCATTATGTAAGGGAGCTCTCATCTTTTAGACCTCCAATATTTTGCTCCTAGAATAGGAAAGCCTCTTTAGCATCAGCTAACATAAAGGGAGAACTGAGGGTGAGAGCAGCCTCACTTCTGAGATGGGTGAGCTAAGAGAAAGGTCAAAAGTGTGTCCTGGACTTTTTGGGCACCTGGCTCCATTGATCCTTCTGGAAGACCATGACTATTGACTTTATAAACTAATCTGAAACAAAAACTATAGTTCCAATTACAAGCTCATGAAATATCTTCTATATATAAAAGCCTAAGTGACCGTTATGACCAGATGACCAGCTGGTAGCTATGATGTGCACTGACCACCAATCTCCTGCAGCCAGCCAACCTCCCGAAGTCCCTCCCTCAAGCCAGCTGGCCCTAATCAGCCTTGATTGGCCCTGATCGCTGGCCAGGCTGAGGGACCCCACCGTGCATTACTTTATACACCAGGCCTCTAGTGTAACTAATAATGTGATAAAATACATGATTACATTCCTTATACCATAATAGAAGCCCAATGCATGAAATTCAAGCAAGAGTAGGCCTTTCTTCCCCCAGCTGCTGGTAACAGCTTCCCTCTGGCTATTGGCACCCAAGACTTGGACTTTCCTCTGGCTGCTGGCAGGCATCCAGAACCCAGGCTTCCCTCACAGCCCTGGTTTCATCTGGAAGGTCATCCAGAAGGTCATCTGGTCTAATTAGCATATTACTCTTTTATTATTATAGATGGTTCCTTGTCAGGAATTTTCACACTAGTGTTTCCTTTAAAATTTTTTTAAAAATTGATTTCAGAGAGGAAGGGAGGAGAGAGAGAGAGAGAGAGAGAGAGAGAGAGAGAGAGAGAGAGAGAGAGAGAGAGAATATCAATGATGAGAGATGCACACCCTAACTGGGGATTGAGCCCAAAACCTGGGTATGTGCTCTGACTGGGAATCGAACTGTGACCTCCTGGTTCATAGGTAAATGCTCAACCACTGAGCCATACCAACCACATTAGTGTTTCGTATTTTAAACACCAGAGTGCCTTCCATGTCTGAGTCAGGGGTCTCCATTTTTTTTCTTTTCCTTCATCTTAAGCCCGGAGGAACCCCTCTTCTTCATTTTCACTGGCCACCCCCCTCCCCCACCTCTCTCTTCCTGAGGAGAGGGTTTTCTTCTCTCTGAAGAAAGCAAGCACAATGAAATGCCAGACTGTACCTTTTTTTTTCTTGCTGCCCAGCTGACAAACCTTTAGGAAGTTTATTCAAAGGTTCATTCTTGTGGGAAAACATATGGTAAATAATTACAAACACAGATGTGCACTACCAAGTTCTTACCACGGGCTTACCAAGTTCTGTTGGTCCTTTTTTCACATCTGACTCCTTCAGTGCAATCAATGTTTTCTTTGATTCTCTTGGGAGTAAGTTTCTCTCCTTTCCCTAGATCCCGTGCCTCTTTCAGCCACCTTTGGGAAGCCAATGTGGACCCCTTTATGCCTTAATGACCTTCTATCTAAGCCCAAAGTTGAAGTACAGACAGAACAATGCTAACGAATCTTGTTTTGTAAAGGCCAATATCAGGGGATAGGGACCCGATAGTAAGAGGATATAATACTTCATCTGAACTCAAGTTCAATTATATAAGTCTTAGTCTCTAGGAATGTTAACATTGTGGGGAATATGTAAAAAAAAAAAAGTGTTGAACAAAACAGTTGGAGTTATTCAGATTGGAGAATAAGAATCCGGAAGTTGGGAGGGGAGGAGGGCTTGGTGGCTGTCCTTAAGTAATGTCAGAGCAGTCATGGACAAAACAGTGTTCTGGTGGTACCAACAGCTGGACCTAGGACGGGTGGTTAGAGGACCTTTGTTTCTGCATAATATATAACGAAGAACTTTCTGATAACCAGAGCTGCCTGCCTTTGGATTTGGAAGAGAGATGATCATTTATTCACTGGGACGATATAGGGACCATGCACTCATCAGAGGTGTCGGAAGATACTTAACCTACTTGGGCTGTGAGGCCTACTACTTTCTGGTTTGGATTTTTAGAACTACAGGATCTGAGTGGCAAACACCTGAACCTCAAGCTAAGGTTTCACCAGTGATTTCTTTCTCTCTATTCCCGTTAATGTCTGCCTTTTGAAAGCAGTATTTTCATTCAACAATGTAACATCACTTCCAGAAATGACTTTTCTTGTTAAATGTATTTGTCCAACCTCCCTTCATTGAGCTGCCTTGTTTCTGTTGACTTTTCAATATCCAGCCTTTGTTTTGACTTGGTGTATTTTGCAATGTTCTAATCATTTTTTCTTTACTATTGTTAAATTACCCCCAACACCAAGACTTTGCTAGATAGAACATTAAAAAATATTATTATTGAAAAGCTATATTCTCTAAACGTCAATAACTTTGTAAAGCTAGTTTCATTATAAGTCAGGCTTTTGAATTTTTAGTAAATCTAAATGCTCATTCTTTCTCACCATGACTTAGAATTTTGCTGATTACATATTGGAACTGTATAATTGTGTGATTAATCTCAAGAATGTCAGAATGCATATTTTTAAAAGCAATTTTCTTAGGGAAATAATACATATCTTATTTTTTTTTATTGTAATTGATATTCATGGTCTCTTAGTTTATAGGTATAAGCCCTGCCAGAGATGGCCTATATCAGTGCCATATATTATTAAAAATTGATTAATTTTTCAAACACATCTTCTGTTCAATTTCTCATTAAATGAGGCATTGTAAATTCTTCTGTCAAGGAATACAAATAACATGATTATGCAATAATTGCATTATGCAAAGTCCTCTCAGCTAGGGTGGTTATCAGCCATAAACAATGATTCATTCTTTACTGAAAAGACACAGTTTTCACAACTAACCAAGGAGGAGCTCAAGTCCAAACCTTTGTTATTCTCATTGCTTTCACAAGGAAAAAAGTTTGTGATCATTCATCCAGGATTTGCATCCATGGAGGAACCTAACAATAGAGTCAGCCCTAGCCCTCAGAACAGGAGGGTCCCAGATTTGATTCTGGTCAAGGACACATATCTCGGTTGCAGGCTCCTCCCCGGCCCAGGCCCTGGTCAGGGTGCTTTCAGGAGGTAACCAATCAATGTGTTTCTCTCGCATTGATGTTTCTCTCTGCCTTTCCCTCTCTCTTCCACTTTCTTTAAAAATCAATGGAGAAATATCATTGGGTGAGGATTTTAAAAAATTAAAAAGATAGAGGCAACTTTACCTTACTGATAGCTTTTGAAAAAGTGTGCTACTTTTTTAAGGACCGTTATCTTTTGTCTAACACAAATGTGAACAAATGAATGGATGAATGGGTGAATTAGAATGAGTAAGGGAAGAATGATTATATACTAGGACTGACATGGGTAAACTGCAACAAAAAGATGTGTGTCGATCTGGGTATCTTATGGTGCCCATGCTCTGCATGGTCTGCTGTCTACACATAGGATGCTGCTCTGTATGAAGGCATTTGGCTTCTCAATGATAAAAAAGTTTAATGGACCTATTTTGATCATCAGTTTATTTTGCTCACTAGATTTCAAACTGACAGATCTCAGAGAGGAGGGTGTGGGGGACTAGAGGAGATTAACCAAAACATATATGTGCATATACAAATCCCATGGATGCAGACAATAGTGTGATGAAGGCGTAGAGTGGAGCAAAGGTTGGGTGCAGGGGTACAGGAGGGAGGGAATGGGGGGCATCTGTAATAGTGTCAACAATAAAAAAAAAAGTTGAATGGAAATACTGAAACATTAGCCCTAACTAAATGACAGCCATTGGGCTATGCAAAGTTGAATAAGACAGATTCTTTCAGTTAACAAGCTCATGATCTCATGGGATAGGCACATAACTGAGCATAATTAATTTCAACACATTGTCCTTGCAGGTGCCAGCAAAATGCTTCATGCAGCTAAGAAAGACATCACCACACTTTGTGGAAAACGGGGGCTTAAAGGGAAAGATTCACAGAGAAAGGGCCATCTGAGCTTGTGCTTGGAGGATACAGAGAGAGGGCTGTGTCTGTGGGAGGAGGTACAAGGCACTCAGTCAGGACTGACATTAGCAGGAACAGAGGCATGATGTTGGCATGGGCCTGGAATTGGCAGGAGCCAGTATTAAGAACAGTGGAGCTGGAACAAAGCGTTGGTGGGAGCCTCTGGTGGGAGCCTCAGCCCTACCCTTGGACCTAATCTGTGAAATTTGCCTGGAGGCTATGTTGTGGGGAGAAGCATGATGAGATTTCTTTTCAAAAGTCCTCTCTGGGGGCCAGGTAGAGGGAGGATAAAACTGAAGAAACCTTTAAGCACAGTGCCAGGAAAATGGAAATAAAGATTTGAAAGTGATACAAAAGATTGAATTTGATAGAATATTGTAACTATTAGATTTGAGGCATAGAGAAGAAGGAATGGAATATTAAGTTTAAAACTTAGGTAAATTATTAGGCTATTCTGAAAATCAGAAATTACAAGGAGCAAGACTGGTGAGTGGTGGTATTTTAGATGATACCTTTAGTTTGGGACATGTTGCAGCTGAATTGCTTATGGTCTTCAGGCAAATATATTGCCCTCACCCCCTCCTGGCCTCCCCATTATCAACCACCAGGATGGCACATTTGTTGCAATCAGTGAACCTACATTGAACATTACTATCACCCAAAGTCTATTGCTTACATTAGAGTTTATATTTGATATCGTACATTCTATGGGTTTGGAAAAATGTACAATGACATGTACCACCACTATTGCATCATGCAGAATAGATACGCTGCCCTGAAAATCCTCTGTGCTCTGCGTATTCATCCCTCCAGTCCCCTTATCCCCTGGCAGCTGGTCATTTTAATGTTTTGCCTTTTCCAGAATTTCCTATAGTTGGGATCAGACAGTATGTAGCCTTTGCGGATTGGCTCCTTTCACTCGGTAATATGCATTGAAGTTTCCTCATGTCTTTTATTGACTCGATAGCTCTCTTATTGATTTTAGCACTGAATAATATTCCATCGTCTACATGTCAGGTTTCACAGTAACTGTAACTGTAGTAACTGTAAATTTACTGTCTTTCCCTCTCTATACTCTATTCCTTAGGCACAAGTTACTAAGTCCTGCCCCATCATGGGAGGAAAGTTAAGCTTTACTCAGGATGACTTGTTTCAGACTCTAAACAGCAAAGTTCATTATATTTGTTAATAATAGTAATCTAAACTAATAAAAGCGAAATATTAAAATTAACCGTTTCTCCGAGACAGAGTAAGCCACGCCCACCAGCCAATCAGAGCGGCTGTATGCAAATTAGCCCAGCCAACATGGCGGCCGCCACTCACGGACCTGAGTAAACAGCCCTTTCCATTGCGGCAGGAGGGAAAGTGAAGCTGCGCCCCTCAGCTCAGCTCTGATTAAACTGATTAAACTGCCTCTAGCAGCTTTGAAACATTGTAACAATCATAGAATCCTCCGGAGCTGAAGGAAAGAGCAGCTCGGGCCTAACCAGTAAAAGTAACAATTGGTTCATTATAGAGGCTGCGAGGTGAAGCAGAGGCTTCGTTAGCAGTTAGAAGGCCGCCTTAAAGGAACAGTGTATCAATTACCCCAGGCCTTCAAGGAACAGTATCAATTATAGGAGAAAAAACTCCGGAATCTGTGTCCAGCTGGCCTTGCTGGGACGTTGGGCAATGGGAGCTGTGGGCAGCTTTAAAGCCCCTCACCCAGGCTGGTCAG
>PVJC01028835.1:0-21715 GCA_004026665.1 Murina feae | reverse complement strand
CCAAAAGGAAACCCAATTACCTTTAAGCAAATTGGTACTTTTAGTTGCAACTGGCACACCAAAAATGTAAGATTTTCTTTTTAAGATAGCAAGATGATTATCTAGAGTATCAGGTGGAAAACTACTGTTCTTGGTGTGTATTTTAAGATAAATTTCTTCCCTAATAATTTTATGCTAAGCTATTTGATGTTAAAATTGTTATTAGGCCCAACCTGGATCACTCAGTTAATTGGAGCTTCATCCCTTAGACAAAAAAAAAAAAAGTTGTGGGTTCAATTCCTAGTTAGGGAACATACCTTAGTTGCCAATTCCATGGACTGGGTGCATAGGGATCAATGATTCTCTTTCATATCTCTCTCTCTCTCTCTCTCTCTCTCTCTCTCTCTCTCTCTCTCTCTCTCTCTCCCCCCCTCTCCCCCCACCCCTAACCACCTTTCTCTAAAATCAATAAAAACATATCCTCAGGTAAAGATTAAAAATAATTGTTATCGAAAGAGCTTTCCTTTTCTATCTCCTCCCCTGATCCATTTAATATTTAGAAGTATTCCTATTCAATGGCAACTATTTTTTAAGTCCAAAAAATAAGAAACTATGGGTGTAAGGTGATAAAAAGTTTAATTTTTAAAAAGGTCAAAATCTAAAACTTTGAGTTGATCAATGATACACCATAATTATAGTGGATAAAACCCACACAAATCAAGAAAGATTATCCAAAGCCAAGCTCCAAGTGACTGCTTGTCACTTTGGTAAAAAGTAATGTACTGACTATAACTGAGGCTAACTACATAAAAAATATTTCCTTACAGCTACATATCATTTGGAAAGACATATTAGTTACTGCTTTCCATATGCCAGTTTCCACTTTGTTGCCAGGAACTCTAGAACCATATTAGATGCTCATTTACAGAAATGTATTAGCCCTCATGGTTAGGATATTTGATTTTTAGTCTTGTTATTTTTATAGGTAACTAGGGGTCCAGTGCACAAAAATTTGGGCACTCGGGGGGGGGGGGGTCCCCTCAGCCCGGCCTGGGCCCTCTTGCAGTCTGGGACCCCTAGGGGGATGTCCACCTGCTGACGTACCTGGCCAGCCTGGGTGAGGTGCTGATGGCTGTTTGCAGGCTGGCCAAGCCCCCCAGTGGGAACCCTCACCCTATGGGGGTGTGGCCAGCCTGAGTGAGGGGCTAAAGGCCATTTTCAGGCTGCCCACAGTCCTTTCAGGGTTCAGGTTCCTACTAGGGTACCTGCCAGCTTAGGTGAGGGGCTGACGGCCATTTTCAAGCTGGCCACAGCTCCCATTGACCCAAGGTCCCAGCGAGGCTGGCTGGAATCAGGTTTCTGGGGTTTATTTATCTTCTATAATTGAAACTTTGTTACCTTGAGTGGAGGCCTAGGCAGGCAATGGAAGCCTCCTGTTTGCTTCAGCTCCATGGCTTCTATAATTGCAACATTGTTGTCATGAACAGAGGCCCAGCCAGCCTAGGCAGGCAGTTGCAATGGGAGCCTCCTGTTTGCTCTAGCTCCGTGGCTCCCAGCCTCCATCTTGGCTGGGTTAATTTGCATACAGCCACTCTGATTGGCTGGGGGCATGGCTTGGCTGGTGGGCGTGGCTTAGGTGTCTCTGAGTGATGGTTAATTTGCATATTACTCTTTTATTAGAGTAGATGCTAATAACTGTAACTTTCAAGTACTGTTGTTTTGGCCTTAAAAATATGCCTGAGTACATAGTTATGCAACTGTAAAAAGTAAAATAGCAGTAACAAAAGTAATTCTGAGGTTATGTTTTCAAATTTCTACTTCAAGATTTAGAGAAATCTAGTAAGTACCAGTATAGACAGATTTCTGTTTTCTATTACTTCTATGAAATGGGTAAGACTGACATACCTTATTAAGTTTTCCAAGTGCCGATATCAAATCTGCCCATTCACTGGAATATTCAAAATTCTTCAGTGCTTTGTCAATTGCAGCTACATAATTTCTATATTTGGAGTCACTCAATAACTCCAGCTCTTCTGTGTTCATCCTCCCACAGTGTCCCACTAGAGGCCAGTTCCAAAATCATGTAAAATCATTACCTATAAAAGAATTTTGCAGGAGGAACTAAAGTAAAGTATTAAAATGGGTTCAGAAGAAGTTAATATCTAACTTTAAAATGTTTCTTAAATTAGAAGTGTTAATACTTTGGTAAATAGTACACAGGTTCATAGAAGTATTCAAAGACAGCTTTAAAGATAACTCACTCTGTGATCCTTCTTAGGAACTAGAAAAATGGCTGACATTTTAGGGATATAGAAGAGCATAAAATAGTCTGCACTTATTTTAATTTCAAAATCATGTTATTTCAGTCATATTTGCTGAAATAACATTTCTAATATACATACCTCTTCAATTTGTTTTGATCCTAGTTAGACTATAAACATCAAAGGACATGCAAAAAGAAAAAAGACAAAGAAAAATAAGTGAATTGGACATCACCTTATTTTCCTTATTAAGCAATAAAATAGCATACAGTACAAAGGAACATCAGCTCTTTGAAATTAGATTTTAATTTCTTCTTTTTAATTTTTTTTATTGCTTAAAATATTACAAATAGTACATGTCTTCTTTTTTCCCCTTATAGACCTTAATTTCTTAGTTTTAATAAAGCTGACAAGTACATGCAGTGATTTATAATATATTCACAAATTCTTTGATATTACTTTCAATAAGTGGAACCTAATCCTCCAGTCCTCTGAGCTGAACTCTGTAACTCAATTCTAAGTAAAATAATCAGTCTTCTAAGGAAAAGAATCAGTCTTAGTCATTATATATCATCATTTCTGCCTATTCCATAAAAGCACTCCAGCTTCATATTCTCATTCTCTCTCTCTCTCTCTCTCTCTCTCTCTCTCTCTCTCTCTCTTTCTCTCTTTCTCTCTCTCTCATTAGCTCTGGGAAATCCAGCCACCATGTCATGGGGGCATTTCTAAGAGCCCTATGGAGAAGTCCCTGCGGTGAGGAACTGAAGTTTTCTGCCAATAGGCAAGAGAATGTACCATTTTAGAAGCAGATCCTCTGTCTCCAGGCAAGCCTTGATTTGACAGCAACACCCACATCTTGATTGTAACTTTATGAGAACCCAAACCACACTACATAGCTAAGTCCCTCAAATTCATGACCTACAGAAAGTATGCAGTTTTAAGCCACTGAGTTGGGGGTTGATTTATTATACAACAATAGATAATCAACACAGAGTAGTAACAGGATTTAATTAAGGCTTAACTCAGAAACAAATGTGGCCTCTCCTCCAATTATTTTGGTACTAGGGGCCCGGTGCACAAAAATATGTGCACTAGCGGGGGAATCTCTCAGCCCAGCCTGTGCCCTCTCACAGTCTGGGACCCCTTGGGGGATGTCCACCTGCTGAGGTGAGGGGTTGAGGGCTGTTTGCAGGCTGGCCACATCCTCTTCAGGGTTTCGGTCCCTACTGGGATGCCTGGCCAGCCTGGGTGAGGGGCTAAGGGCTGTTTGCAGGCTGGCCAAGCCCCCCAGAGGGAACCCTCTCCCCTTCCCTCCCTCCTTTACCATGAAAGGTAGGGGAAGGGCTAAAGAGAAACATTCAATATTATCCAATTCTAAAGATATATCTGGGAACTGTCCAATTGTTTTATCACATCCGAAGATATAAAAATTAAATGACAATAGAATATACACAGCTGGTAAAAAGAATGAATAAAGTCTATGTACTGATTTAGAAAATGCTCCCAACATATATAAACTAAAGTAATCAAGGTGCATAATGGTGTTTATAGGATGCTACCATTTATATTTTTTAAAAGGAGGAACTATTTGGTTCATATAATTTGCATATATACACACACACACAACTTGCCAGCATTTAAGTGAGTCACTTTGGAAAGGGTTTCTTCAACCCCAAACTTTTACATGACTAGCTAGCCCAGGTCGACATCTGACAACCTCACAAAATATTCAAGCAGAACCTCACAACCAAACTGCTCCCAATCCGCTCTGACAGAAACTGTGAAAGATATTTATTGTTGTTTGAAGTCACCACATTTTGAAATAATCAGTTATGCAACAATAAAGAACTAAAGAGTTTATTCTCAAATAATCTTTTCATTTATTCAACCACAACCTCTATAATTTAGAAGACATAATAAAAATAGTCCTATTTATCAAATCTCATAAACCTAAAGAGCAGCCTCAAATTACAGAATCAGATAGACTTAGGTACCAGTACTTCGAGGATAGCCTTCCAATAAAATGCTGGATGCCACACAGACACACACAAAAAAGTTTTTGAAACCCCTCACTCAGGAAGAAAGGTGAACTCCTAACTGGTGGTAACACTTATGGAATTGATGATAAGGAAATCATTTATTTATCTTCCAAAATGACAGACACCAACTCTAAAGCAAGTATTATGTTCTATTTTTTTCCCTTAAGGAGAAAAACTTCTGTCCAGGAAACTTTAAAATTAGGACACAATGAAAGACATGTGTAAGTGTGCACAGAAAGGCCAGAGTGTCGAGTGCATCGTGCTGTAGACAAGCAAAAAGTATAATCAGCAAACTGGGATGGCATTTGTAATATATAATACATAAAAGTTCTAGCTACCAGAAAAATTGGATTGATCAAAATACATATCCTAAAGGTTTCAGATAGTTAATATTTTATAGTAATTTTTCATAATGTAACAGCACAATTGAAAGCAGCTGGAAATGCAGAGCTATTTACCTGTTTATGTCAAAGGACTAAGACTGCTATGCTTTTATAGGTTTTCTGATTATAGTCAGATGTCACTTTTAAATGATGACTTCTGCTTTATTTTATGGTAAAGATACAGGAAAGAAACTACTTGTTTGACTGATGACTTTTTTATTTATTTTATATTTTTATTGATTTCAGAGAGGAAGGGAGAGGGAGAGAGAGATAGAAACATCAATGATGAGAGAGAATCATTCCTTGGCTGCCTCCTGCATGCCTCCTACTGGAGATTGAGCCTGAAACCAGGCATGTGCCCTTGACTGGAATGGGATCCTTCAGTTAGCAGGCCGGGGCTCTATCCACTGAGCCAAACTAGCTAGGGCTGAGTGATGACTTTTTTTTTTACTTATATTTTATTGATTTTTTACAGAGAGGAAGGGAGCAAGATAGAGAATTAGAAACATCAATTAGAGAGAAACATTGTTCAGCTGCCTCCTGCAACACCCCCTACTGGGGATTTTCCCGCAACCAAGGTACATGCCCTTGACCGGAATCGAACCTGGGACCCTTCAGTCCACAGGCTGATGCTCTATCCACCGAGCCAAACCAGCTAGGGCAAGTGATGACTTTTTTAAGACATAAAGACTATTTATCCAAAGGACTCTTTTCTTATTTCCCAAATGAGGTTGCATCCCAGAACCTTAAACTAACAGCAGTTTGACTCCTGGTTGAACAGCAAATTATTGTGTGTACTGATAAACCTACTATCACTCAGGTAAATTATTTTTAAAAAAGAGTAACACCAAATAAATGGCCTACATACCTGAACTCTTTATTCATGAACACAAACTAATACAATTTACACATTAAGTTCAATAATATAGATATACTAGTGGCCTGGTGCACGAAATCTGTGCACATTAAAAGGGGATTAATTAGAGGAAATATTTTAATATTACTATTTGCCCTTTCTCTATAATAGAAGTGTCAGAAATGAAAGAAAATTAGTAAAATGTATATGAAAATCTTCCTCCTGTCAGAGTCTGGGTTTCACCATGGGACTCAGAGTCAAGTCCCCACCTACCCACATGCACCTTAAAATCATGCGAGATCCAGACCTGGCTGGCCCCCCTCATTGCGCTAGATCTAGACCTGGCCAGTCCCACCCTTGTCAAGCCCTGCCAGGCAGGGGGTTCAACCTCAGGTCCCTTGGACTGGCACCAGGGCGGGGGGGAGTGGCCTGCGGTCCCTAAGCCTGGCACTAGGGCAGGGGGTGTGGCCTGAGGTCCCCCATCAAGCTCCGCTAGCCAGGGGCATGGACTGAGGTCCCCCAGCCTGGCACTGGGGTGGGGGGCATGCCCTGAGGTCCCCTGGCTCAGCCCCAGGGCAGGGGGTGCACCTTGAGGTCCCCCGTCAAGTCCCGCTGGTTGGGGGACAATGCCTCAGGTCCTTTGGTCTGGCACCAGGGTGGAGGACACAGCCTCAGGGGTGGCCTCAGGTCCCCGGCCCCCCTCAGACAGGGGGAGCAGCCTGAGGTTCCCCGCACCAGCACCGGAGTAAGGGGGTGCACCTTGAGGTCCCCTGTTAAGTCCCGCCAGGGTGGTGGGCACGGCCGCAGTTCCGTGAAGGCCTGGTGCTGGATGTACAGCCTGAGGTCCCTTGGCCTGGCACTGGGAGGGAGTGTGACCTGAGGTCCCCCGGAGTGGCGCCAGGACAGGGGGAGCAGCCTGAGGTTCCCCGTCAAGCCCTGTTGGGTGGAGGGCACGGCCTGAGGTCCCTTGTCAAGCCCCTCAGGGGTGGGAGGCACAGCTTCAGATCCCTGCTGATTGCTCCTTAAGGATCATTATGGGAACTCAGCCTCAGCTGTGAGTGCAGCCATCTTTGTGGCAGAGTGATGGTCAATTTGCATATTCTCTCTTTATTATATAGGATGCCTGTAAATAACCACAGCAAATTGAAATATAAGATGTATTTTACAGAATAGGGAATAGATTTCCCTGCCTGTTCATACAAAATGCTTGCCATAACAGTTTTTCATTACCTCATAAGAAATTAGACTGAAAATGTCTCCCGCACAATGGAAATAATGAAAATATAACTTAAACTTAAGAAAAAAGGAAAAAGTAAAGGAGATAGTAGATCCTATTAAGTTTATTACATTATCTACTCTTATAGGAGCTTTGCCAAATAAACATTATGTTATTAACATTTCATCCAATCATCACTTTGTCATATAAAAGATTCCCAGTGGGTGTCAGATATTTTTAGATTTAAAGGTTTATCTGAAAAGTTAATGTACCCTTAGAACAAATATTTGATAGTTTTATTTGTAAAAATAAGATTAGTAACATTAAAAACATTTTCTTAAAAGCAATTTAATTATAATCATGTTAACTTTTTGTCTTCATATCATATTTTTAATGTTAACTCTAGTATACCTTTTAATTGAGAATTGAGGCTTTGTTTCCCAATTCTTCCACAAATAAAATTCTAAGGAATTTTCAAGCCATGTATAATACAGTATCTCACAAAATTTTGGCTACCAATCAGATACAAGATGATTTCATGGGCCTCAAAGACAAGCCTAAGTGACAATATAGCAAGTGAGCAATTTATTCTCCCTTCATTCTATTTAAATTCCTCAGACTATATCAGGAGGTCTCAGACTGGTGTTATCAAATGGTGTTAACCCTAATTTTTGATATCTCTCTTTTAAACAAAGAAACAGTAAATCTCAAACTGAGAGTCTTTAGCAGATAACTAATTCTAGCTAGAATTTATCAATAGTGTTTTGTTTCCATTATTTTTATTTATGTCTACCATCTGTTTATGGCAAGTAATACCTGTTTTTTACTCATGGTGATTATTCGAAGTCTCCTTTAAAAATTATTTTAGTCCGGCTGGTGTGGCTCAGTGGTTGAGTGTCAACCTATGAACCAGAGGGTCACAGTTCGATTCCCAG
This sequence comes from Murina feae, assembly GCA_004026665.1. NCBI lineage: Eukaryota > Metazoa > Chordata > Mammalia > Chiroptera > Vespertilionidae > Murina > Murina feae. Next base: position 14,046 of record PVJC01028835.1, on the reverse strand, counting down.
TCAGGGCACATGCCTGGGTTTCAGGCTCCATGCCCACTGTGGGGCATGCGGAGGGAAGCCGATAAATGATTCTCTCTCTCATCATTGATGTTTCTTTGTTATTCCTTGATGTCTGTAGCCAAATTTACCCCTGAGGCCCAGCAGAGGGGATCAGGGCCCATGTGCCAGAGTGTTTCTGTGGCAGCCTCTGGGCCAGTGACTGCCATGAATGGGCAGTCACATTGATGTTTCCACCTCTCTCTCCCTCTCCCTTCCTCTCTAAAATCAGTAAAATATGTAAATATTATTTTAATAATCACATTGATATAAAGAAACTAGAGGCCCGGTGCACAAAAATTTGTGCAGTCGGGGGGGTCCCTCAGCCCAGCTTGTGCCCTCTCACAGTCTGGGACCCCTCAGGGGATGTCTACCTGCTGGTGTGCCTGGCCAGCCTTGGTGAGGGGCAGAGGGCTGTTTCAGGCTGCCCACAGCCCCTTCAGGGTTTGGGTCCCTACTGGGGTGCCTGGCTGAAAACAGGTATCTGGGATTTATTTAACTTCTATAATTGAAACTTTGTTTCCTTGGTCCCCCACTTGTAGCCTGGGTTGTCCCTGGTAACCCAAGGTCCCAGCCTGGCAGGTATCTGAGATTTGTTTATCTTCTATAATTGAAACGTTGTAGCCTTGAGTAGAGCTCAGGGCCCACAGGTTCCTGGCTTCCTCCACTGCCCGGGGCAACTCCAGCTCCGTGGCCACTGCCATCTTAGTTGAGTTAATTTGCATATTTGCTCCTGATTGGCTGGTGGGCATGGCTTGTGGGTGTAACAGAGGGTCAATTTGCACATTACTCTTTTATTAGATAGTAAAGAAACAAGTATGCAGTTGTGGCCAGAATTTTGTAGATAACATAAAAATGACCGAGTTTGAGGAGGGCCTTAAATAACAGACTAGATTAGATGGATTCAATTGATATCTTTAGAGCATTTCATCCCAAAGTAGCATTCTTTTCAAGTGCCTATGGAATATTTTCTAGGATAGACAAGATAGGACACAAAACAACTTATACATTAAAAAAAACTGAAATCATATAAAGCATCGTTTTTGACCTGGTATGAGACCAAAAATCAATTAAAAGAAAAAAAACAAAAAGCACTATCACATGGAGGCTAAATAACATATTTATTAAACAATAAATGGAAAACAATGAAATCAAGAAATAAATCTAAAGATACCCTGAGACAAATGAAAATGAAAATACAGTAACCCCAAATCTGGAAAAGGGAAATTCATAGCATTCCAGGCCTACTTCAAGAAACAAGAAATCTCTCAAATAAGCAATATAGCTTTAAACTTAAAGGAACCAGAAAAATAACAAAGCCCAAAGTGAGTAGAAGGAAGGAAATAATAAAGATCGGAGTGGAAATAAACAAAATAGAATCTAAAAAAGGAACAACACAAAAGATCAATGAAATCAAGAGCTGGTTCTTTGAAAAGATATATCAGATTGCAAAACCTTTAACCAGACTCATCTAGTAAAAAAGAGAGGGGACCCAAATAAATAAATTCAGAAATGAAAGAGAAGTAGCAACTGACACCACAGAAATATACAGAAAATATAACAAACAACTATAGGCCTACAAATTAGACAATATGGAAGAAATGGAAAAATTTCTAGAAATATACAATCTCCAAACTGAATCAGGAAGAAACAAAATCTGAACAGACCAATTACAACTGATGAAATTGAAGCAGCAATAAAAAAATCTTCCAACAAAGAAAAGCCCTGGACTGGATGGCTTCAAAAGTAAATTTTACCAAATATTCAAAGAAGAACTAACACTTATCTTCAAACTATTGCAAACAAGTCAAGTGGAGGGAAGACTTCCAAACTCATTTTACAAGGCCTGCATTATCCTAATTCCAAAACCAGATAAAGATATGACAAAGATATAAAATTATACACCAATATCTCTGATCAACATAGATGTAAAAATCCTCAAAAAATATTAGCAAATCAATTCTAGCAATATCTTAAAAAATCATACACCATCATCAAGTGGGATTTATTCCTGGGATCCATGGTAGGCACAATATCTGCAAATCAGTAAATGTGGTACACCACATAAACAAAATGAAGGATAACATTCATATATCATATCAATAGATTCAGAACAAGCATTTGACAAAATTCAGCACCCATATATGATACAAACTTATAGCAAAGAGGAGAGAGAGGAAATATACCTCAATGTATTAGAGGACATATATACAAAACCACAGCTAATATCCGACTCAACGGGGAAAACTAAAAGCATTTCCCTTAAGATCAGTAACAAAACAAGGACGTCCACTTTCACCCCTATAATTCAACACAGTACTGGACATCATAGCCACAGCAATGAGACAAAAACAAATAAAAAGCATCCAAAGCGGAAAGGAAAACTGTCATTATTTGTAAATGACATATTTTACATAGAGAATCCTGAAGAGTCCACCAAAAAACTACTGGAACTGATAAATTCAGTAAAGTAGTAGGATATAAAATAAATATCCAGAAATCAGTTTCATTTTTAAAAAAATATATTTTATTGATTTTTTACAGAGAGGAATGGAGAGGGATAGAGAGTTAGAAATATCGATGAGAGAGAAACATTGATCAGCTGCCTCCTGCACACCCCCCACTGGGAATGTGCCCGCAACCAAGGTATGTGCCCTTGACTGGAATCGAACTTGGGACCCCTTAGTTCGCAGGCCAACACTCCATCCACTGAGCTAAACCTGTTAAGCCTGTTTCATTTTTGTACACCAATAATGAACATGTCTGAAACGAAATCTAAGAAAGCAATCCCATTTACAACTGCATCAAAAATAAGAGTAAAATAACTAGGAATAAATTTAACCACAGATGTAAAAGACCAATACTCGGAAAATTATGACACTGAAGAAAGTGATGATACAAATAAATGGCAAATATATATGCTCATGGATAGGAAGTATTAGCATTGTGAAAATGTCTATACTATCCAAAGCAACCTATAGACTCAACTCAATTCCTATCAAAATACCAATGGTGTACTTCACAGAACAAGATAAATAATCCAAAAATTTATATGGAACCAAAAAAGACTCCAAATAGCCATAGCAATATTGAGAAAGAACAAAGTTGAAGGAATCATGTTCCCTGATATCAAACTGTATGACAAGGCCACAGTAATAAAAAAAGCATGACACTATCATAAACATAAATAAACAAACAAAAAAAACTAGACATATAAATCAATGGAGGAGAATAAGAGGCCAAAAATATATCCATGGCTACATGGCCAATTAATGTTTGTCAGAAGAGGCAAGAACATATAATTGGGTAAAGATAGTCTATTCAATAAATGGTGGTGGGAAAACTGGACTGATATATGCACAAAAATGAAACCAGACCACCTTCTTGCACCATCTACAAGAGAAATCATTTAGCCTGATCCTGCCAAGGTATTAGAAATGAGTTAAATGTTTGACCAAATGCAGCTAATTTTTAAGTTGATAATTCTGTATGGCCGGCAAATGATGTTACAAGTATCCAAATGGCTCTTGGCAGAAAAAAGGTTCCCCACCCCTGGATTACAGACTTAAATATAAGACTCAAGCCATAAAACTCCTAGGAAAAAAACATAGGTAGTAAAATCTCGGACATTTCTCTCAGTAATATTTTTTCTGATATATCTTCTTAGGGAGGTGGAACAAAAGAAAAAAATGAGTCGGACATCATCAAATTAAAACGTTTTTTCAATGGGAGGAGATATTCACCAATGATACATATGATAAAGGATTGCTACACAAAATTTATAAAGAATGCATACAACTCAACAGCCCCAGAACAAACAATCCAATTTAAAAATAGTCAGAGGACCTGAATGCACATTTCTTCAAAGAGGACATACACATGGGCAATGGATGTGAAAGATGCTCAACATCAGTAATCATCAGAGAAATGGCAATTAAAACCACAATGGGCATTACCTCACACCTGTCAGAATGGCTATCATCAATAAATCTACAAACAAGTGTTGATGAAGATATGGAGAAAAGGGAACCCTCACGTATTGCTGGTGGGAATGAAGACTAGTGCGGCTGCTGTGGAAAACAGTAGGGAGGTTCTTCAAAAAATTATAAATGGAACTGCCTTATGACTCAGTGATTCCACTTCTGAGTATATATCTGAAGAAACCCAAAACACTAATTCAAAAGAATATATGTACCCCTGTATTCATTGCATTGTTGTTATTTACAGTAGCCAAGCTACGGTAAATAGCCAAGTGTCCATCAACAGACAAATGGATAAAAAAGCAGTGGTACATATATACAATGGAATATTACTCAGCCATAAAAAGAGAATGAAATCTTATTGTTTGTGACAGCATGGATAGACCTAGAGGGTATTATGCCCAGTGAAATGTCAGTCAGAGAAAGACAAATACCATATGATCTCAATTATATGTGTAATGTAAATAACAATATTCATGAACAAACATAAGAAAGACAGACTCATAGATACAGAGAACAAGCTGATGGCTGTCAGAGAGGAGGAAGTTTGGGGGAAAGGATGGGAAAGGTGAAGGGATTGAGAAATACAGATTGGTAGTTACACAACAGTAACGGGGGTGTAAAGTTTAGCGCAGGAAATATAGTTAGTAATACTGTGACAACTATGGTGCCAGGTAAGTACTGAAAATATCTGGGGATCACTTTGTAAAGTATGTGATTGTCTAACCACTATGTTGTACACCTAAAACTAATAAAGAATGATACTGAATGTAAACTGTAATTGTAATTGAAAAAAATAAAAATAAATTTAAGAAATGGCTGAAGTTTGAGAAATACTACACTTTTCCATTGGGTAAACAAAAAAGTGTAAGTGCCAACTATGAGCATGCCATTCGTCTACCCACCATTAAGTAGAGAAAAGGATATTCAAAGAAGTGTAAATAGAAAAGGAGAAAATGAAATTATTTCAAAATGAAGCAATACATAAGGTGGCATTTAAGCTAGGACCTGATAGGCATGATTTAGACATGTAGAGAGAGCATTCGAAGAGAACAAAAGCATAACAATATAGGCCTAAGTGGTGACATATTTCAAATCTTGATTGTGGTGGTGGTGACATAGGAGGTGTGTATATAATGCACATATAAAATGAGTGCACGTTATTATACGTAAATTTTTCCTTAATCAATTGCCCTATATTTGACTTATGAAATGAAAAGTCATTGAGATTTCAGGCTTGAGTAACTTGGGGTGGGAGAAGTGAATGCAATAAAGGGGAAATGGAAATCACATTTTAAAGGGAATCAAAAGTAGTTATTTTCATATAATAAAATTTCAATTAAATATTTTAGCTATAACAGAAAAAAATAGCAGCTCTATGCTTCTACATAATAGTTTCATTTCAGGGAGGGAACTTATCTGAATTAAGGCTTACCCACTAAAATTAAATGTGTTATCCCTCCCAAACAAAGGAGTTCATTAATAACAGTCACCCCTAACAAGGTAACAAAGGACAGAAGGAAGTCGCCACACTGATTCTGCGCTAGGGACACCTGACAGAATTTAGCAACATTATTTAAGATTGCATTAAACATGTAGATCCTGACAGTAAGCAATTCAGAAACGGCTTTAGAATTTACGTTTTTATCTTTAATTATTTTCAGTAATCAATTATTAAGTACATTTCAAGTGGCTTTTATAACATTTCACAGTTGAAGAATTCATGACTAGAGAGGGAAATCACTCATAGTAAAAATAACACCATGATTAACAAGTCTTTACCTATAGGAACTTTATAATGTCATTCTTAATAAAATCATAACTTGCCCATAAAATGAAATTCAAAGCATGAAATTGAAAAGCATCAACAGACCAGAAAAAGAAGATACTCTTCTGCTATAAATTAAAGCACTGGGCCCATAAAACCTATGTGTATCCTTAATATTTTACAAAGGAAAATATAAGTCTTGGTTATACCAGTGAGTTGCCACTAGATCTGCAAGCTCCAGAAAACTTAACACGAGAGCCATGTGGGGAATTGCAGAGTTGAAAGGGGACTCGAGGCAAGTCCTATAATTTTTGAATTGGTATTCTTTGTACAATAAGTCAGCTCTTGAAACTGAGGTGAAATGACATAAGGAAACCAATTTTACCATAAGCTGGTTGACATAAACAAGTTCCTGCAGGAATGACACAAGAAAAGGACACAGAAGGAAATGCTACTGTAGGACATGCTGTAATTATACTCCAGGAGATGTTAACAGGCTGGCTATGAGAAAACAGGCTCTCTGCACTGGTAGGTTTAGGAAATGCTTCGGTAGCATTCCCTTGAGGCTTTACATGCATATAAGAATATTAGTAAAGGATTTGCGAAGTCCTGCACGTAGAAGCAAATCAAAAGTTAAACTCCTGATTAAGCCCAATGTGCTCCCAAATCATTTGCCATGGAACACTGTTTGGGGGCAGTAAGCCTGTTATTGAATTCAGAACAGTATTCAGGGTGAAATGTCAGTTTGAAAAACTCTAAACTTACGAAATTCCCTTACACAGATGACAAAACCGAGGCCCAGAGAGCTCATAGCAGGTTAGCAGAACTAAGAACTTAGGTGAATAGGACTCCTTTGAATATATATATAGTTAAACACTTAATTAACAACACTTAATTTACATGTAACATTTTGGTTGTGCTATCACATTTTCTGGTTTGTATATTAGGTGTTCTTTAATACTTCCTTCAAGACTTCAGTTCCTAATAATCATGTCCACCTGGATATTTGCTATTATTTAGCAATACTGGGGAATTATGTGGTTCAGAGTGGCAGCTGATAGTAATCACTAAAAATGAAGCATTTGTACTACAACTGGTGTTAATTTACTCTTGTTATACCTTCTGTTAACTCAACTAAAATCATTGTGTTGTTTATCAGGTGGTGAGTTACTTAGCACCTAATGCTGACATGTTATTCATAGTAAAATGAAGATCTATGTCTGCATAGAAGATAGCCAGTAACAACGAAAAGGAGTTTTTTCCCCCTCTATAGTTCAAGGCATATGTATCAGGCATCTTCCTAACTCTTTTTGTAATTATTATTAAAAAGTCTTGATTGCTCTAACTAGAGTCTCCAAATCAACCCCCCCCCCCATCTTTGTTTCTCAAACTCCACAGAACTGTAAGAGTGTAAGATTAATCAAAACACAATTCACGTAGCTTCAGGAGAGTATAGCTGCCCTAGCCCATTTGGCTCAGTGGATAGAGCCTCGGCCTGCGGACTCAAGGGTCTCGGGTTCGATTTCCGACAAGGGCACGTGCCTGGGTTGTGGGCAGGGTCCCCATAGGGAGCCAATCAGTGATTCTCTCTCACTGATGTGTCTATCTCTCTCCCTCTCCCTTCTTCTCTGAAATATATTAAAAAATGTAATCTCTTCAACAAAAAAAAAGTAGTTCTTATAGAGCGTTTAAAAAAAAGCATAGTTGCGTGCCACTCCTTTCCCCCCCGCAGGGCAGGAGACGAATGGAGGAGGCTGAGCAGGTAACTGTAGTTTATGCAGCAACTTCCACAGCCTCGGAATCAAAGGCGATCCTTGTCAACAACTTCCTTATGACTCACCGACTCCCTCTAATCAGCTTGGGCACTGCTTCCCGACCCCTCGCGTGGGCCATTCGCGTGGATGGCATTCACTGGAGCCACGACGCTAAAGCCACCCCCAAACTAGCCGCCTGCACGAGGCCCCGATCCCGCCAACAAAGAGGTGACCCCGCGCCTTCATCGCACAGGTGCGACCTCCGCTCCAACCTTGCGCGCTGCCGGCCCCGCGCGGGAGGCTGGGCGTCAGGCACGAGACACCTGCGGCCGCCTCGCCCCGCCGCCCTCGCGCCTCCGCCCCGCCCCAGCCCGCCGGGCCCCGCGCAGCTCCCGCTGCCCCGGGAACCAGAGGACGGCCGCCCGGCGGCGCGGCTTCCTGCGGGGCCAGGGCGGCACCGCCGCCGACGCCACGGCAGCCCGACCCGGCACGTCCCCGCGGCTCCGGAACCAGGCGGGCCGAGGAAGCCGCTCAGAGCCAGCGGCCGGCCTCGTGACCGCTATGGGGGCGGGGACACGGTTACCTGCTGCGGGCCCCGCCGCTCCCGCCGGCGCCGCTCTCCTGGCAACCGCGGCCGCTACACCGAGGCCGAAAGCCGAAGGGCCTGGTGACAGCTCCCAGCATGCACCGCGCCGGCGCCCACGCCCACGCCGGCGTCGACGTAACGAGCTCTCTATCCACCCCCTGGTCCGTTCCCCGTCTTTGGCGCCAGCTGTGGCCACAGCGCCCTCAAGCGGGGTGTCAGGGAAGCGGCCCAGGGCCACCAACTGCGGAAGTGGGCCGGCAAAGGGGTTTATCGCAGGCGTGTTTTTTGTTTTGTTTTGAAATATATTTTATTGATTTTTTACAGAGGGAAGGGAGAGGGATAAAGAGTTAGCAACATCGATGCTTCATCGATCAGCTTGCCTCCTGCACACCCCACACTGGGAATGTGCCCGCAACCAAGGTACATGCCCTTGACCGGAATCGAACCTGGGACCCTTCAGTCCGCAAGGCCCACGCTCTATCCACTGAGCCAAACCAGTTAGGGCTATAGCAGGTGTTTTTAACTGGCCAGCGCCAGCCCTATCCTGATAAGAGTGTGAAGGGATGCAAGGAGTTGAGAACAGCTTTTACAAATTATTTGAATAATTATTTAAATAATTGTTTAAATATTATTTAAATAATTCCTTTGTATTTCTTAGGCAGACCTTGAGGCCCAGAGAGGTTAGAAGACTTAGGAAAGACCAATAGTTGTTACCAGCTTTGGACTGTTTGAGCCTAGAACTCTCTAAATCATGTAGCTATTACAAGGAGTATTGCACTGGTTTGCCTAAGCCATAAGGTAAAAAAAAAAAAAAAAAAAAAAAAAAATTTTTACAAATGTAAAAATATTTTTAAAATAATCAAATCGCTCGCCTGGCATGGCTCAGGGGTTGAGTGTCGACCTTTGAACCAGAAGGTCACGGATTCAATTCCCTGTCAGGGCACATACCCAGACTGCAGCCTTGATCCCCAGTATAGGGCGTGCAGGAGGCAATCAATCAATGATTCACTCTCATCATTGATGCTTCTGTCTCTCTCTCCCTTTCTCTTACTGTCTGAAATCAATAAAAATATATTTTAAAAAATAATAAAATAAAAATAAACCAATTATGAAGAGCATACTATGCTAAGAATGTTATTGAAGCACTTACTAGCATAGCCTTGAGAATTAAAGAAGATATGAGTTGAAATCATCTCCCTTCATCACCATTATCTCAGATGGAATAGTAGTAAAGTTAATTTTGTGTTGTTGAATCATTGTGATGGATACAGGAATTTGTGAAGCAACATGATAAACACTTAAAACTTCAAATACCAATTTTAGTTAATACTCATCCAAGGATTATTTTCTATTGATTTTTAGAAAGAGTGGAAAGGAGATGGGGAAACAGAGAAACATTAATATGAGAGACACATTGATTGGTTGCCTCCTGCACACACCCCAGCCAGGCTGATGCTCTATCCACTTAGCCAAACCAGCTAGGGCTCACATACCAATTTTAGAAAGATTGTCTTAAACTAATGTCTCCAAGATAGAGGTTTTATTATCTACTCAGAAAATGTCTAGATGAATGTTTGGTGCGTGATAATTATGACCTTGAAATGGTTAAATAAAACATCAATAAATATATGATTTTCTGTATACAAAAAAAAAACAACAACAGCCTCTTGCTTTTAAAGAATTCTTATACCGCTTCCATGGACTTATATTGTAATATTTCCCATTATAAGTACTGTATTTACAATACACTAGATCCTTTTCTTTATTCTGTCAAACTTTCCAAAATAATCTTCTGGTAGTAATAAGATCAGGACTTCTCTGAGTCAGTTTTTACTTCCACAAAAGTGCATAGTGAAAATGTACACATGGACTCATTCTCATCTTCCTTTTTTCAAAGCTTATAGGAATGATTAGTCCTGTGATCCATGTTACTGGTTTTAATACACTCTCTTCTGCATAGGGAACAGGAAACTTCTTACACGTTTGCAACTTGGAGCAATTGTGTCTAACTTGAGAAGCAGTGTCACTTCACCCTTGGACATCCCTGGCCTCAGACAGAGGAGAGCTACTGAAGGACCTCCCGCCCATAGACCATAAAAATGAGATCATAGTCCGTAAAAACAAAACAAAACAAACCAAAACACAAAAACAAAATGCAGTGTATTGGGGTGAAGAATTCTGCTCTTGGGCCTCCAGGGAACTGTACCTGCCTATATTGCCTCCCTCCATCAGCTCCCTCTCTTCCAGCCTCATCCCTATCCACGCTAGCCAAAGGAATGCACGCCCCGTCTGATTTTTAAGGCCATTTCCAAGGAGAGTAACGCATCAGGTCACACCATAAGAAACAGAGTGGGAGGACCATTTGGCTCTCCCACCCACCTACACAATGCTCAGACCCCAAACCCACGCTGAAAATGCTCACGCTGCCCAGATGGAGTCCTCTAGGCAGCGCACTCTCCGCCCGGCAGGTGGCGCTGTGGGCTGGCTTGCTGTTTCAGCCCAGGGAGCCGGTCCCGGAATCCGTGCCGCCGCCGGCGCTGCTGCTGGTGTTGGAGCCGCACGTGCAGAGGCGCTCCTCGCCCCGGTGGCGGGTTGGCTGGGACCTCGGTCGGGGCGCCCGCCATGGCCCCGCCGGCAGAGACGCGCGTGTTCCTGGAGGTGCGGAGACGGCTGCGGAGCGCGCTGCTGATCCTGGGGTAAGGCCGGGGGTGGGAGTGTGGGCTCCTAGACACGGAGCCTACCTCGCTTCTGGGCTGCCCGGCGCGTCTCCGCCTCCCTGGGGAGGGCGGATTTTTGAATTCTTCTTTCCAGTTGCTTAGAGCGCTCTTGATTACTCAGACTAGAGTGCTCCCCCTCCTGTAACCCTCCGCCCCCCTCTACCGTCTCGGCATCGCCTGGGAGCTTCTGAGCTCCCAGAAATGCAGGCTCAGCCCCACCACAGGCCTGCTGAATCAGAACTTGCATTTAACCAGCTTCCCGCCATTCAGCATTTGAGGAGCACGGACATAAAACAGCGTTGGCAGCGTTGGCGTTTCCAAGGAGACGGTGCCAAAAAGTGCCTGTCTGCCTCTTTAAAGGCTCTTCATTGTAGGATCAGTTGCAAAGTGAGTTTCCTGTTTTATAAATAAGTCGGCGTTTTGTTCCCCCCCACGCCCCGCCCAAACTGTTCTATGCAGAGAAACTGATACAGTCGTTTAAAACGTGTGTTTAGTGAGTTTCTAACAAAGGTGGTGTGCTTACTACAGTTCATTCTTTTATTCATATTACGAGTTCCACTGAGAAGTCCGCAAGCCGTTTAACTTCATTTTCCCCCCTCCCGCTACATAAATACGAGACTGTTAGGAAAAGTGTTCTCCCTTTTGTTTTGTTTTGTTTTGTTTTGTTTTGTTTTGTTTTGTAGTAAGTGATCCTTTCTCCTGTGCCCACTGTTTCAAATACAGCAAAATTCGACATTGAAATCCTAAAAATGTTATTACACAGCGCCACCGTGAGGTGGATTGGTGCTTAGCTTTATCTCTTTCCTTAAGTCTGTGTGGCAGTTAGGGATTCGGCAGGAGAGCTGAATTCAAATCCTAGCGTCTTCACAAAGGTAGAATGATATTTAGTCTGCTTTTTTTTTTTAATTGTAAAAGGGGGATATTTACTTCTCTTCTTTCTGTCTCTCAAATCAGATAAGTATCTCCAACTTCATCTGTAGGGTTTTTAGGGACCCAAACCTTAGGGTCCACAAAACAAAACAACCCCCCCACTTCCTCTCAGCAAAGGGCGCCCCCTTCAGGGTTGTCCTGGATTACTCTCCCTTGTTTAAGCAAGTTCAGAAACCTAACTGCTGGACTGCCAGTTTGTCCCCGTGGTCTTTGATCATTGAGCTTCATCACTAATCAAATCCCTCTACTCTAAAAGCGACCTGTGTTCTGATTTCATGCAACAAAGATTGGTTTTGCCATTGCTCCCTTTTTGTTGTTGTTGTTTCTGGTTGCTTTCCTTCGACAGTGTTTCCGAGATTCATGTTTCATCCCTGCCATCGCATGCGTAAATAATCCAATTCTTTTTTTCCTGCCGAGTAGTTTTCCACTGAATGAATAGATGGCAGTTCATTTATTCATTCTCTGGTTGCTGGATATTTTGTGTGTTTTAGAGCAGGGTAGGGAACCTTTTTTTTCTGCCACGGGCCATTTGGATATTTAAAACATTTGTGGGCCATACAAAATTATCAACTTAAACATTAGCCTGTTGTATTTGGTCAAACGTTTAATTAACTCACCTCTATTGCCGTGGCAGGGCCAGGCCAAGTGACATCGCAGGCCCCATCGGGCCTCAGGCCTTCATTTCCCACTTCTGTTCTAGAGTTTGCTTATTATGGATAAATCTGCCACACAGTGTTGTATAAGTCTTTTTGTAGACATGCATTTTCATTTCTCATAGGTAATTACCTCAGAGTGGAATTGATGGGTCATAGGGCAGGTGTGGGCTTTACTTTATGAGAAATTGCCAAACAACCTCCGAAGTGGTTATACCATTTTATACTCTCACCAGAAAAAAAAATGCGAGTTCCAATTGCTTCGCATTCTCATCTGCATTTAGTGTTGTAAGGCTTTTTGATTGTAGTCATTCTAGTGACATAAAATGGTATCCCATTGTCATTTTAATTTGCATTTTCTTGATTAATAATGTTGAGTACCTTTTATTTGTTCTTTGGTTATTCATATATGTTCCTTTGTAAGGTATCTTATAATGTTTTGGCATTAAAAAATCAGGTTGCTTGTCTTATTGTTGAATTTGAAAAGTTCGTTTTATAGTCTGGAAAAACGCTTTTTTCATTTACGCCTTGTTAGTATCTAAATATTTTCTCTCAGGGTATAACTTAACTTTTCATTTTCTTAATAGTGTTTTTTGATGAACAGAAAATTTTAATTATAATGAAAACTAGTTTATTGCATTTTTACTTAATGATTGGTGTTTTTGTATCTTAAGAAATCTTTGTCTACCTCAGGCTTGTAAAGATTTATTTTCCTACTAGATGTCTGGTGCACGAAATTCATGCATGGGGGTTGGGGTTCCTCAGCCCAGCCTGCACCCTCTCCAATCCGGGACCCCTTGGAGGATATTCGACTGCTGCTCCCTAACTGCCCCATTGCCAGCCTGGCCACCCCTACCTGCTCCCCTGCCGGCCTGCCTTATTGCCTCTAACCACTCTACCTGCCTGCCTGATCGCCCCCTAACTGCTCCCCTGCTGGCCTGATTGCCCCCTAACTGTCCAAAAGGAAGTCAGATGTCCAGTCAACCCAGTTTAATTAGCATATTACCCTTTTATTAGTATAGATTTTTATTGTTTAGGAGTTAACATAGTTTAAGCTTTTACATTTAGGTCCATGAATATGGTAAGTTCATTTTTGTGTTTGGAGTAAGGCACAGGTCAAGTTTTTTTTTTTTTTTTTCCTTTAAGGATATCCAGTTGTTTTATCACCATTAGTTAAAAAGACTGTCATTTCTCCCATTGAGAAAACTCGGTGTCTTTTCAGAAATTACTATTTGCATGGTATGTCCTTTTTGACACTTTTACTCTCAACCTATGTCTTTATATATAAAACTAGGGGCTCGGTGCACAAAAATTTGTGCACTCGGGGTGGAGGGAGTCCCTCAGCCTGGCCTGTGCCCTCTCACAGTCTGGGACCCCTCAGTGGATGTCCTATGATGGCCCCAGTCTGCCAGGCGCCTTTTGCGTGTGTGTGTGTGTATGTGTGTGTGTCACCACTGGGGACCTGCCCCCAGCCGCATCTGAGGCTCGGAGCAGTCCTCCTGTGTGTGTCTACCTGCCGGGGGCCTGCCCCCAGGCACACCGTGGAGGCTTGGAGCAGGCACCCCCTCTATGTTGATCTCTCAGACTCTTGCCCTCCCCTGCATGTTGTTCTCTTTTTTGAG
>PVJC01028834.1:0-22282 GCA_004026665.1 Murina feae | reverse complement strand
GTCCTCACTCATCTATGGATAATAATAACCATTATAAACTGGTGAACAAAAATAGACTCAGAGGCAGAGCAACATCAAACAGAGTGCCAAATTACAGCAACAAGGACAGGGATGTTGGGGGGGGGGTAACAGATCAGCCAAGGGACTTTTGGTGCATGCATTTAAGCACAACCAGTGGACACAAAACACTGGGGGGTAGGGAGGCGGGCGGAAGGGCAGGGGGAAAAAGAGATATATGTACTGATCTTTGTAAAGCTTTATGTAATTTTAAAAAATGTAAAAATAAATAAATAAATAAATAGTCAAAAAAAAGAAAAAAAGAATATGTTTCATTTATATACACTAATAACAAGCTATTAGAAAGAGCAATTAAGATAATCCCATTTATAGTTGCATAAAAAAAGAATAAAATGCCTAGGAATAATTTTAACCAGGGAGGTGAAATTTCTGTACTCTTAAAACTGTAAGACATTGATAAAAAAAATTGAAGGTGGCAGAAATAAATGGAAAGTTATTCCTTGCTCATGGATTAGAAGAATCAATAGTATTAAAATGTTCATACTAGCCAATAAAATATACAGATTCAATTCAATCCCTATAAAAATGCCCCCTTTTTTTTGCACAGAAATAGAACAACTAATCCTAAAATTTGTGTGAAACCACAAAAGATCCTGAATAGCTAAAGCAATTTGAAAGAACAAAGCTGGAATCATCACACTTCCTGATTTCAAACTATACTACATAGCAGTAGTAATAAAAATGTATGGCATTGGCATAAAAGCAGACACATAGTTCAATGGAAAAGAATCAGAAGTCCAGAAATAAACCTGCACATATATTATCAATTAATTTATGATCAGGAGCCAAGCATATACACTTGTGCAAGGACCATCTCTTCAATAATTGGTATTGTGGCCCCCCCAGGAGTGGCTCAGTTAGTTAAGCATTGTCCTGTGCACCAAAAGGTTGCTGGTTTGTTCAATCCCAGGTCAGGGGTCAGAGCATGTACAGAAGGCAACTGATCAATGTTTCTCACATTGATATTTCTCTATCTCTCTCTTCCTTCCTCTCTCTAAAAGTGTCCTCGGGTAAGGATTTAAAAAGTACTTTTTTAAAATGAAAAAAAAATGGTGTTGGGAAAACTGGGCATACCCATGTGAAAGAATAATACTCAACCACTATCTTACACTATATACAAAAACTAACTCAAAATGCATTAAAGATATGAAACTCCTAGAAGATAACATAAGCTCTCTGACATTGGTCTTGGCAATTACTATTATTTTTTTTTACATCAAAAAGCAAAGGTAATAGCAAAAAAACAAACCCAAACAAAGAAACAAAAAACTAATTGAAAAAATAGGCAGAGGCTCTGAAAAGACATTTTTTCAAAGAATACATACAAATGGCCACCTGGTACATAAAAAGTTGCTCAATATCATTATCATCAGGAAAATCCAAAGGAGGACTACAAAGAGGCATTACCTCACCCCTGTAAGAATGACTGTCGTAAAAAAGATAAGAAATAATATGTGATGGCAAGGATGTGGAGAAAAGGGAACCCTTGTGCACTGTTGGTTGAAATGTAAGTTGGTGCAGCCACTATGAAAAGCAGTATGGAGGTTCCTGAAAAAACTTAAGAATAGAACTAACGTTTGATACAGAAATTCCACTACTGGTTATTTATTAGAAGTAAATAAAAACATTAATTTGAAAAGATATATGTACCCCCATATTCATTGCAGCATTATTTACAGTGGCCAACATATGGAAGCAACCTAAGTGTCCATAGATGGATTAATGGATAAAGAAGATATGGTATATATTAACAGTGTAATATTATTAAGCCACTAAAAAGAAGAAAATCCTGCCATTTCTAACAACATGGATGGATCTCGAGGGCATTATGCCTAAAATAAATCAGAGAAGGACAAATATGGTACAATCTCACTTATATGTGGAATAAAAAAAGAAAAACAACAACAACAAAAACTGATCTCATTGGTATAGAGAATAAATTGGTAGTTTTCAGATGCTTTTGGGTGGGAGAGGTAGCTCAATGGGTGAAGGGGGTCAAAAGTTACAAACTCGTAGTTATTAATAAGCCATAGTAATAAAATGCATAGCTTGGTGACTACACTAATAAAAGAGAAACATTCAAATTAGTGTCACTCTGCTACACCCCAAGCCACGCCCATCAGCCAGTCAGAGTGACTATATGCAAATTAACCCAACCAAGATGGCAACTGGCAGTCATGGAGCAGGAGCAAGCAGGAGGCTTGGCTGTCCCGGTGATGGAGGAAGCCAAGCTTCCCACCTGCCCCTGGCCAGCTGTGGCCTCTGCTCAAGGCAACAAAGTTTCAATTATAGAAGATAAATAAATCCCAGATATCTGCTTCCAGCTAGCCTCGCTGGAAGCTTGGGTTGCTGGGGGCTGTGGCCAGCCTGCAAACAGCCATCAGCCCCTCACCCAGACTGGCCAGGCACCCCAGCAGGACCCCCCTACCCTGAAGGGCTTGTGGCCAGCCTGAAAACGTCCCTCAGCCCCTCACCAGGCTGGCCAGGCACCCCAGTGGGAACTCCACCCTGATCCGTGACACCCTTTAGAGCAAACTAGGAGGCCCCCAACCATGCACCAGGCATCTATCCTATATAATAAAAGGGTAATATGCAAATTGACCCTAATAGCAGAACCACTGGGAATGACTGGTCACTATGACACACACTGACTACCAGGGGACAGATGCTCAATACAGGAGCTGCCCCCTGGAGGAGCTCCCACAGGGGGAGCTCTGCTTAGCTCCCACAGGGGGAGCTCTGCTCAGCCACAAGCCAGGCTGATGGCTGCCAGTACAGTGGTGGTGGTGGGAGCCTCTCCCACCTCCTCAGTAGCTCTAAGGATGTCCGACTGCAACTTAGGCCTGCTCCCTGCTGGCAAGTGGACATCCCTTGAGGGCTCCCGGGTTGTCAGAGGGATGTCTGACTGCCAGCTTAGGCCTAGTCCTCTGGGGAGCAGGCCTAAGCTAGCAGGTAGACATCCCCCGAGGGGTCCCAGACTGTGAGAGGGCACAGGCTGGGCTGAAGGACCCCCTTGAGTGCACAAATTTTTGTGCACTGGGCCTCTAGTCTATATATATAAAAGGCTAACCAACCATTGACCAACTGACTGGCTGGTAGGTATGACCTGCACTGATCACCAGGGGGCAGATGCTCAACGCAAGAGCTACTGAGCTGTGGTGACTCGGCAGCAGCAGTTCTCGGGTGACACACCGGGGAACTAGAGAGGAGGGAGCCCGATCCTCGCAAGCCAGGCCGAGGGACCACACTTGCTGGAGGGGCCCCGCTCACTTCTCAGATGCCTTTCAAGCAACGCCCCAGGTGTGGCCGGCAAGGGAGGGACCATGGGAGGTTGGCTCCAGGGTGTGTCTGGCCTGTTTCGCCCAGTCCTGCCCCACCAGCCACCTTCTAATTAATTTTTTTTCAATGTGCACAAATCTGTGCACTGGGTCTCTAGTAGTTAATAAGACTGTATTGTATATTAGAAGTCACTAAAATAGCAAACCGAAAGTCTTTAATAAAAAAATTTTGTAACTATGTTGTAGTGATGGATGTTAACTAGACTTATTTTGGTGATAGTTTTATAATATATACAAATATAAAATCATTACATTGTACACATGAAATTAATATGTCAATTATACCTCAAACAATTTAAAAAGGTATATATGGTAGCCTGAATTATAGTAACAACTGGAAATGTAGGGTTGTTAACATATAGTTGTGTGGGCTGTGCATTGTATAGCTCCAAAGAACTTTATTTACTTGGAATCTGCATGGTCCTTTGGACAGTCTTAGATAGAGGTATGTTCTCAGGTCACAGAGGTATTTCAGAGACCCTATATCAGATGATTGTGATCTCCTGGAGCATAGTAGGGTGGCTAATAATTGTTTCTGCAAGCTTTTCAAGCAGAATTCCTGTAATATTCATTCTAAATTGTTTCTCAGAATTCCTAAAGTATTCTAGTTGTATTAAAGAAGATTAAGATATCAGTGTTTTCAAAACTAAGTACTCTCAAACTAAAAAGACATAAATACAGGAATAAGGAAAGTTGACAACTGACATCTCATGTCATAAATTATGAATTGATTCATGATAAATTTTACTGTGATAAGATATTATTCCAGGAATAAAGTTATGTTCACATGTTGATTCACTGGTTACATAAAAAGAGTGATTTTTGTCATCTTACACAAGCCAGAACTCAAACTCTGGTTTGTAAGTAAGTCTTCAATACCTATGTACTGGATCTCTGCTCTGATTGTGCTACTTAAGAAACCCTTGAAAAATCATTTAATTTCTCCAAATCTCAGTTTTCTCCTTTGTAAAATGTGAATGATAGTGTTTTGCATGCTTTTCTGATATTGTAAATGCAAGAACTTTGTAGAGGACTGAATGAATGTTAGGAAACATTGTGTAATCTATGAATGTCTGCTAACAATTGAATTTTTTGCTATGTTTTCAGTAGAGCACCATTTTAGTGATTTTTTTTACCCCTACAAATAAGTCTTCCAAATACTGATTTATGAGGTTCAGAAGTATTTAAAACTGATCTACTGTCCCTGGACACAAAGAAGCCATCATTCAGAATCAGCTGCATTAACTGCTATTCAAACTCGTGTTCTTTAGTAAAGGGACATTCATCTTCCCCTGGAATTCAAAAGGTATCAGTAAGTGACCTTTACTATGCTGCAAGAGTTTATACAGCGGGAAGGTATGGCTCAATGATTGAGCATTGACCTATGAACCAGGAGGTCAAGGTTCGATTCCCAGTCAGGACACATTCCTGGGTTACAGGCTCAGTCCCCAGCAGGGGGCATGCAGGAGACAGCTGATCAATGATTCTCTCTCATCATTGATGTTTCTCTCTCTCTCTCTCTCTCTCTCTCTCTCTCTCTCTCTCTCTCTCTCTCTCTCTCTCTCTCTCTCTCTTCCTTTCCCTTCCTCTCTGAAATCAAAAATCAATATATATTTTTAAAGGGTTTATATAGAATGAGTGATAAATGGCACCTACAGAATCGCCTGCTCACAATTCAGGTCATGCTTATCAGCGTTTGCTGGATAACAGTACCCATGCACAAGGCTAAAACAGTGAGCATAAGGCCACAGTAGTGGAGGAATTGAATATAAGGAATTAGTAGATGGATGTCAGGGACAGGGGAAATGTACATGGCTGTAACATCAATCTCTCTATTATAAGGAATGTTACAATTGAAAGAACTTTTAGAAATATAGTTCTTGGTTCAGTTCTGTTGTCTTTTTCTTCACTGTCCACACTACCTGATGAACCATCGGCTCTCCTGGCTTTAAATCTCACCTATAAACTGATGACTCCCCAATTTTTATCTGCATCCAGATTTTCTTCCTGAACTCTGATTCCTATCTCCATTTATGAGGGTATCTAATAAGCATCTCAATTCAAAATATCCCAAACTAACTCCTGATATCTCAGCTGCCAGAGGATCACTGAAGTCTTCTCTTTGCCTGTTGATGATAATCCCATCTTCCCAAGTGTATAGGCCAAAACCCTTGAAGTCTTGTTTGCCTCTTGTCTTTCCTTCTTACCTTCCCCTACTCCACATACATCTAAATCATCAACACATTTGTCTATGACACCATCAGACTATGTTCAGAATCACACCACTTTAAAGAGCTCTACCAGAATATCCTTGTTCCTAATCACTGTCACTTCTCCCTACAGCAGCTTCCTACCTGATGTCCCTCTATACCTCCATGTTGTGCAGAGCTTATACAGGATTAGTGACAAGTGGAAGCTTTCTACCGAGTTTCCTCAACACCATAGTCAGTGTGATCTTAGAACACATGTGAGAGAGCACACCTCTCCTCTGCTCAGAATCCTTCCATGGATCTCTG
Organism: Murina feae; assembly: GCA_004026665.1. Lineage (NCBI taxonomy): Eukaryota > Metazoa > Chordata > Mammalia > Chiroptera > Vespertilionidae > Murina > Murina feae. The sequence continues at coordinate 16,350 of PVJC01028834.1, read as the reverse complement.
TCCCACGCAGAGGAAAAGCCCAGTTTCTTCCATGGGTCTGGGCCCTGCTACCTCTCCAACTTCAGCTCCCCCACCCTTTCTCCTGCTCATTTAGAGTTGTTTCCTTGGTCCAAGTAAGCATGCTGTCACCTCCATGCTGCTGCTCCCTCTGTTCCCTACCTAAGATTTTCAATGGGCTCCCTCCCCTACTCACCTCAGGTCTCTGCTAGGAGGTCACACCAACAGCGAGGCTCTCCCTGTCTTCCCTACATTCTCCTCCTATCCCACCCCGACCAACAGTACCTACCCCCCTTTGCTGGTTTATTTTTATGCCATAGCAACTCATCACCAACTGTTCTGCTATACATTTACATGTTTATCTGTATCTGAAAAGAATGTATACTGCATAAGGGAAGGGGCTCTTTCATTCACTATTGTCTTGTTATAAGCATTCAATAATTATTTAAAGAACAGACAAATCTAAGCCCTGGCCGGATAGCTTAATTCGTTAGAACATTGTCAAAATACACCAATGTTGCTGATTCAATCCCTGGTCATGGAACATACAAGAATCAACCAATGAATGAATAAATAAGTGGAACAACAAATATATGAATATTTCTCTCTTTTTCTCTCTCCCCACCCCCTCCTCTCTCTCTCTCTCTCTCAATACATTAAAAAAACACAGATAAAAACAAAGAACAGACAAGTCTAACTGTTCATCTACACATGAAGAAACAGGATCAGGGAGGTTCTGTGCCTTGTCTTTAGTCTTATGTTGGGACAGCAGAGAACCCCGTGTACAGCCTCCAACCCCCACTGCCCTCACTGCACATGCTATTTTTAAACTTTCTGGAGCATTCAGAAGTTTCTGTAATATTTATTAACTACTAATTTTTTTTCCTTTCCTAGAATTCAAATAAAAGAAGATCCCATTTCTTTCTTACCTTTATTTTTTCAATTATTGTTTCATTTTCTGGCACACCAGGGTTTATAGCAATGATAATGCCTTCATAGCCATTGTTATTCAGTCCAACAAGGGAAGTATTGGACTCCTGCAGCAGGCAAAGGACTAAGAGGAAGACAAAACTTCTGAATAACACCATTGCTCCTCTCCAAGTGTTCCTGGCCGCAAGAGGCTTTGCTAGCCACTTCTCTCTCTCTCTCTCTCTTTCTGTATATATATAGTCCTAATCCTTACAGGTGTAGCTGATTATGGGTTGTAGACTGCACGAAGGTCAGTGTTACATATGAGAGTAAATATTTGGACTTATGTAATCATTTTATTGTATGTTACTGTAAAAGTGATCAGAAAAATAGAAGTAATGAGATCATTTTATAAAGTACATTCTCAATTTTTTACTTGGGAAGTTTTTTTTTTAATATTTTCTAATTTTGCTTAATTTCCTAAATATGGACATATACTTTGTATTTTCTATAGAGTACAATGTGAAAGTTAATAAAATTTCATAGTGAAATGAATAGAAGCAATAATGCTAATGGTTTATTTTCAGTTTTACAAAGCAATTTAATTATTTTGATTATTTACCAAAAGTATAAATAATGGAAGAAAATGTAAGATTATTAAATGTAAACAACACCAAATTAGGTAAGATGTCTTTGAAATATAAGTTAAAAAAAACTTTAAGTACTTTGATAAATTAAGGAAGATTTGATAAAGTTATTAGAGTAAAATTTTAACAATTCCTGCCCAGAAAATAATGAATAGAATTTGCTTTATATAAGCATGTCAAAAAAGTCTGATAGAATGTGGACTATAATTAAACAACAACAAAAAAAGAGTCTGGTAGTGTGCTGGTTTCCTTTAAAGCAGAATGAATAATATTAATAGGTAATATTTATTTGATGCCAAGCAGGGCAGAGATCCTCTCACTTAATCCTTACCACAACTCTCTAAGGCTAAGCCTGAATAAGATCTTCATTAAGCATGGGGAACACAGAGTTTCAGGAACTTGCCAAGATCAGGTAGCTTGTAAAAGGCAGAGTCAAGCTCTGTACCCAGCATTCCTACCCCAGAGCCCATGGATTGAATTACTTCACAATAAGGCAATGTTGTTTTATATGACAAATCATATAATAAGACTTTTTAAAAAAGGAGGAAGGGAGTCATTTTAGGAGTTATGATGATGAATTAAGAATGTCTAGTCCTAAAGCAAAAATTAGCCAGGACTCATTAGAAATTCAAAAGAGAACTAACCAAAAAAATAGAATCATAGAAAGAAAATATCTTTATACTAAAAATTCAAATAGGAGGATACTTTCTTTCTGTCTCAAAATGATATTTTATTGTTCAGATAAGGAAAGGTGGGGTTCACAGCTGAATGAGTAAGACTTTTTCAAGAGCCACAAAAAAATGAGATTTGTCCTTTCCCATGTTAAACTTATCAATGGGAGAAATATCTTATATTTCTTACAGAAAGAATGAATACAGCAAGTCAAGAAAATGGGGTATTAATGTTATGTGTTTTTTTTTCCTTTTTAACATCCCATCTCAGATTCTTTTCTCCAAGAATTTAGCTGAATAACTCTGAATTCTCCATGGAGGGTCAGACTTCTGATTACTATGGCAACACAGCGGTCTCTTATCATGGGACTTTAAATCGTGGGTCAGTAACATGCTAGTAGAGTAATAATAGCTAGATTTTTTTTCTTATGAGAAGAGGATTTAGATTAGTATTATTAAGGCAGGAATATGGCCTATGATTTCATGGAAAAAATGATATTTGGAATATTTTCATTTTTAAAAATGAAAGTTTATTTTTTGAATTTTGAAGCAGTTACTCGCCCAATCTAATAAAAGAGTAATATGCAAATTAACCCTCACTCTGTTATACCCACAAGCCATGCCCACAAGTTACGCCCACCAAACCATCAGGAACAAATATACAAATTAACTCAACTAAGATGGCGGCAGCCACAGAGCTGGAGTTGCCCCGGGCAATGGAGGAAGCCAGGGCTCTGCTGGCCCTGAGCTCTACTCAAGGCTACAAAGTTTCAATTATAGAAGATAAACAAACCCCAGATACCTGCCAGGCTGGGATGTTGGGTTGCCAGGGGCAACCCAGGCTTCGAGTAGAGGACAAAGGCAACAAAGTTTCAATTATAGAAGTTTAATAAATCCCAGATACCTGCTTCTAGCCAGGCATCCCAGTAGGGACCCGAATCCTGAAGGGGCTGTGGGCAGCCTGAAAATGGCCCTCAGCCCCTCACCCAGGCTGGCCACACCCCCATGGGGTGAGGGTCCCCACTGGGGGGCTTGGCAAGCCTGCAAACAGCCATCAGCCCCTCACCCAGGCTGGCCAGCCACGCCAGCAGGTGGACATCCCCCGAGGGGTCCCAGACTGCAAGGTGGCACAGTCTGGGCTGAGGGAACCCCCCCTCCCTCTGATTGAACAAATTTTTGTGCATTGGGCCTCTAGTCCTTATATAATATTCTAAAGGTAACACTGAATTCTATTATGAATTATTAACTAGTTTTTAACATTTATCTTTATTGTTAAAGTATTACAGATGTCTTCCTTCCCCCCCCCCACTCCTGTCCTCTCCCCAGGCCTTCACCCCACTATTATCTGTGTCCATGGGTTATACATATATGCATGTAAGTTCTTTGGTTGATTTCTTCCCTCCTCACCCCCACTTTCCTCTGAGGATCCTTAGTCTGTTGCATGCTTTCATGTCTCTGGACCTATTTCGTTTGTCAATTTATTTTGTTCATTCGATTCCACATATGTGAGATCACATGATACTTCCTTCTCTGACTGACTTATTTCACTATTAACACAGAAACTGGGGTATAAATAGGTTGGAATTCATTGGGTGAGTCTTCATTTCCTCCTCCTCGTTTGGATCTCCCTTTCCATGGTGTGTTTAATCTATCCTAGCTTCCTCGTGCTAAGCCTCTGGTCCTGCCTTGTAGAGGTAGAGCTGGAAGCCAGTTTCTCTTTCCTGACTACTAGTGACTTATATCCATCATTTGTCCACTCTCTTTTCCGTATCTCCCTGTCTATTGCCTTCTTACTCCAACCCTTTTTCATTTTAAAAAAGAGAATCTAGTAACTTAGATATAGTGTTTCATGCAGTGGCCAGTTTGGAGTACTTCATCTTACTTGACCTCTTTGTAATATTTGATGTTGATCGTTCCCTCTTCTTTGAAATTGCCTTTTTTCTTGGTTCACAAGACAGACTCCCGATTATCTTTGTAAATCTCTGGCTGTTCCTTCTCAGTCTAGTTCCCAATGCCTCTTTCTTTATCCCTCATTTGAGTGTTGACTCTTCTCAAGAGTTCATTTTTGGCTCCCTTCTCTTCTTTCTGTCTATGTTCCATATGGGGATCTCACTCATAGCATGGTTTTACTTATCCTCTGTACACTGATGATGACCAAGTACACATCCAGCTCAGACTCCTCAGCAACCATGCTAGGTGAAAGAAGAAACAGAATAATATTTTCAAAATGTTGAAAGAAAAAAGTTAATGTTTCAGGTTAGCCTCAGACTGTCTAAAACAAACTCTAAAAACATTCTTAAAGGAAATTCTCCATCAAGAAGCAAATTAAATAAAAAAAGATATGAGAAATAATTTAGTAAAATTTATTATCTAAATAAGCAATAAATAAAACAACAAACATTTATTCACAATTTAAACTAGAAAATGCCAACATGAGGGAAGTTGGTGCTAGAATCCAGTTAGAGAAGAAAGCTTTCTAAGGCATTTCTATTGGAAGTGAAGGGGATAAGGGGAATATAGATAAGTGTTTGAATTCTATTACTATGGGAAATAAATAAATGAATAGTACCTATAAAAATGGATCTCAATAAGTTGAAATAATGGTCAGAAGACAAAAATCATAATGTGTAATTTTTAAACCAGCAGTGTCAAATTTAATCTATTTGATGGAAGTTAGGAAAAGAGGGGAACAGAAGACACAAAAAGAAATATGTGAAATGCAAAAAGATATTTCTAACAAATCATTAAACCTGTGTGAATTGGTTAAACTCTTTTGGTAAGACAGAATCTCAGCTTAGATTTTGAAAAGATGAAATAATAATGCTGTCCTTAGAGACATATGTAAAATGGTAATGTTATAACAATTCCTACATTATATATGTGTTTAAAAAATGTAATAAAGATAGGGTACTTGTAACAGTAAGTAATAAGAAAGAAAAAAAATCAGTTGACCCTAATTTTATTTTACCTTGTTATAACTTTACACCATAACTCATTAACTCAAAGACTGCAATCTCTGTTTTCACAGAACTCCTTGTTTCTATTCTGATAGATCCCAATATGTCCTACAGCATGAAATTGTCCTGCTGTAGCTTTTTTTTACTATCATCCCCCTACAGGGTAAAGTCCTAAATTCAGGACCTTCCTTAATTTGTAGCTTAGGTACTTCCCCATTGCCTCCCAATACAGCCACCTGACCTCTATAATTCCTGCCTTAGGCAAACAGAAGGGTACACATTTTCCCAAATGGAACATTATGCCTTTGTCTATTGGCAATTTTTGACTAGAAGTTCCTTCTTTCTTTTCTACTTGTCCTTCAAGACTTATATAAGGTGTAATCTCTTCCATAGTGCTTTCCCCCTTATTCTCCTATAATTATGGATATGATATCATATCTCATCACATCACATTAAATTACTTTGTTACCCTGACTAAACTGTATGTCACTGGAAGAGCAAGGACTATGTGGTCCCAGTCTCCAGCATGATGCCTGTAAACAATAAAATACAATGACTAAAGGCATCCGTGGCAACTGATCTGTGTACTAGGTGATACTAGATTCAGATCAACAGGCAAGAAACAAAATTTTAGAAAATAGGCTCTATGTATAAAGTCTATAATGAATGTGGTTGGTTTTTTTCCAGTTCCAAAAAAGGGAATAAAATGCAACAAGTTATTTTTTTTTAATCTTAATTGTATTGTATGAGTATTTTAAGCGGTACTCTGGTTGCATGTGACAGAAAACCAACTCAAATAAGTTATTTACATATTTACTTACTTATTTATTGGAAGGCTATTGGGCAAACCTTACATAACACTGCAAAGGTGATGTTGGCCCTAGAGCCGACTTCATTGGGTACTGGGGGTGCTAGGGGTGTGAATATGCTCCTTTGTTGGCCTTTTGGCTTCATCATTTCATACCAGCTTCCCTCTTTCAGCAGGAAAAAAGTGGACAGAGACTAGTCTTGAGCCTCACAACAGATGGCTTTGCTGCCACAGAGACATTAATCATCCTCCCTACTTTGGGTTCAAAAGTCCTGGAGAAGAGCTCTGATGAGCTTGTTCTGAGTCAAGTGGCCATCCTAAGGAGTCATCTGCAGCTGGGAGAACACCCTGATCTGCTTGAGTCAGGTGCCTATCCTGGGTGAATCCACGATAGCAAGGAGGGCAGGGTCAGATAGCAAAGACATGAGAAGTGGGGACAGTCTGAATCCTTGCCACCCAAAGTTAGGTCCTCCAGATCATGTGGAAATTGATAGAAATTAAGAATCTTGGGCCCCTGGACCTAATGAACAGGAATCTACATTTATCTCTCCAAGTGATTTATGTATACCCTCAAATTGGAGGAACATGGGACCCATTAACCAGGGACAATTGTTCTCAGAGGTTGGGAGAATTAGAACTTTAGGTTGTAGCAGAAAGTATTTCAAGGACATATAGGCAAGATCATCCTACATGTTTAAAACATAAAATATAATGTTTTTAAAAAGTTTTGGAATTTTCTTTTTGAGCAAATGTTGCAGAGAAATATCATTCATTATTTTTCTCTAGAATAGTTTGTCACATATGCAAAGGAATAGACATTTCAACTTCCTTTACTGTCCCATCATTTTTATAACAAGTTCATCTACTCTTATTTCATAGCCCAAACACTAATTACTGCTCCTAGAAATTCTCATTTTCTAAATCAGTGGCCTGTTTCCTCCTTGTTCCCCACTCTCATTATGTTTTCCCCAGATTGTTTTTATTTAACTGTTGGACATTGAACATGGTAACTTCTAAGTCAGGTTCCTATGGTAATATCAATTCACTTTCTGGGATTGTTATTATTATTATTACATGACCTGCAATCTCATTGACTGTATTATTCTAGTGGTACAGTAATTTTAAGGAATATGGCTTTGCTGTCTATGTTGAAGCATTTTCCTTTCATTTTCTGAACACATGGCTGTACTATTTCCAAAGCCGCAACTATCCATTTGAATTGTAATGAAACTAGAGTAGCCAAAGGCTACTTCCATGTGATCCAAAGATGTACTGGAGGCAGCTGAATTGTTTCTCCTTCAGGAAGTAGGTCCCTGAGAGAACTAGGAGCCGGTACTACTACAAATTACCCAGGAACCAATACAGAGTCATTTTGATGGCAATCTTTTCCATCTAGATCATATTCAGAAACTATCTGGGGGATGATTTCCTAAAGCCTGAGATGGTCCTAGGTGAAGACACCCTGGTTGGCAGATGCATTAGGCTGCGAGGTGGGTTGTTCTGGGATAAGGAGTCTCAGCCAAGCTGGTATGCCTTGTTATTATTTGTATGGGTTTATGGTGGCCTTGATTACCTGGTATCAATCAAGGATAAAGAATGTCACTGACTTCACCAGATTACTGAAGCCAAACTCATTTAGTTTGAAAACTTAATTTTCACTTTATTTTCATGCCTGTATTTCTGAAGGCAAATATTGGAGTAGGACATTTTGAAAGGTAACTTGGATAATGTAATGAGACTTAAGAGTAGGTACAGGTGGCAAGAGGCTTCATGAATGCTGTCCTGTAGGCATTAGGATCATATATTCCAAATCTTTATCCAAAAGTACAAGTTTTTATTGATATACACAAATATTTTCACAGAAGTAAAGTGCCAGATTTAAATTTTTTTATAATCAATTTCAAGTAAATTTATGTGGTAGTCAATTATAGGGAAAAGGGGGTGGAAAAACCTCTTTTCTTGAGAGTTTCTTAAGTTTGCCCCTCTATGGCCACATCTATATAATGTTAGAATAAGTTTAGCTGTAAACCCAGAATCATTATTCTGTATATCAACATTTGGGGTCTCCTCTGGAGACCAATACAATAATCTTGAAAATTAGTTATCTCAGAGGTGTGTGGTGTCCCATGTGGCCTTAGCATGACACATCAACCTCTGAAGGCACTGCTGAAATGTTGTCCTTATGCTGAAGACCTGTATTATTCTTCTTTTCCTCATTTATTATTTTTTTTATGTCTTCCAAGTGCCCATTTTTTGTTGCCATTTTGATTTTCTGACATTATCCTTCTGTGATTCCCACCCCCCCTACATCATGTTTTGGCTTTTGTATTACTGAGATTGTTTCTTTTTCATATGTGAAAATCTTTGTACTGCTTATAAATAATATGTGCTTATTGTAAAAAATTAGAAGACATTACAACATTTAGAGAAGGAAATTTGAATTACCTATTAAATATATATAATTTCTCAAATCATTAAGACCATACTGTACGTTTATTTATTTTGAAATAATTTTTATTTTTTCAATTATAATTTATGTGGAATATTAGATTAGTTTCAGGGTTTCAGATGTCCAACCCAGTGATTAAATGTTTATATAACTTACAAAATATGCCCCCTAATAAATCTAGTACCCATCTGACACTATACATAGTTATTACAATATTATTGACTATATTCCCTATGCTCTATTTTCATCATTATTATTATTTTGTAACTATAAATTTGAACTTTCTTTTTTAAAAAAAATCATTTTACTGTTTATACCACAGTCACATTCAAATTGGCAAAACTGTTCCATGACAGAGAGAACAGAGACCTGTCATGCAAAGTAAAATTAAGCGAAGTCTTTCCTAAAGCTAGAGAAGTACCATAGAAACACAGGATGGTTGCAGCTCCCTCAGACAAGAGCACCAGGGGTGTGAGTGGGTAGGAATGGAGGGTGTTCCTACAGCAGCTGCTTACTTGTATTGGCCTGAGACCACTGCTGGTTCCTAAGGGGAATTTCCTAATATGCTTGGTAAGCCGATCACTTGTAACCATTTATAACTGAGGTAGGGAGACACTTCTGCAGAAAAAATTTTACAGGTGCCTGGGCAGGTTCTCTAAATCTCATCTGTGATCAATGGTTGGTAAATTATAATTCTGCAAAAGTAACCTCATTAAATGGACATCCAGGGAAATTTTATCACCAGTGAAATTAGGCCAAACAATAAATAGCCACATGAACCAAACCTACACACTGAACTAAAATGGTGTCATGTTAGGACTTCTTGAAAGAACCAGAGCAGGAAAAATTATTTAAACAGAAGATCCTCATCCTTCTCTTCAGCCAGAAGATTGACAGGATCCATCACCTCTCCAGCTACCCTCCATTTCTCCAAGTCCCTCTCAGTTTTTTCCTTAAGAATCTTTTTTTTCCCTCCTGTATTTTCGTTAACCTATAGAACTCTTCTCACTCTCATCCAGCTCTGTGATGATATAAGCAAGGGTATGTTCAATCCTGGGAATGATAACATGTTCAATGGCATTTTTATGACTTGGTTATCTTAATAGCTTCATCTAAAGTAATAAAGGAAGTCTGCACGAGGCGAATTCCACCAGTAGTTCCACTGCTTTGGCATAATTCCTCTTTAAGTTAGCCAGTTGTTCCCCATCTCTGGCTAAGCCAGATAGTTCATAACTGTCAGTCCTTCATGATAGTGTTCAAATACTGGCAAAGTAACACCTGCTACACTCTCTTTCTTTGCTTAAACCTTCACTTGGGCCATATTTACATTTTGGATAACTGTGGTGCTGAAATTCCCTGCTGTGAACATGGCCTCAGGAAACGAAAAGGCAGCTTCTCTCATCACTTCACCCATCAATATTTTAGTCTCTATGATCTTCTTTAGCATCTGTTGAAATTGAAGAGTTAAGGCATCAGATTTTTTCTTCAGGAGGTTTAGACCTGCCTGTGCTCCTTTTAATCGAGCCTTCATGATGATCTGTGCCATTCGACAGGGAAAGATTTCAATTCGGTCTTTGTCCGACATCCTTATGATGACTGACTGGCTCTGGTTCCCGGCCTGGCAGTCGTGGTTGCCACAGACCCAGTCACAGCATCTTCCTCTATAGGAGTCAGCTGGTTGTGTCACTTGACCCTTGTGTTGCTAGGAGGCCACCGGGATTCGAATTCTTCCTCAATTTGTACTTCTTAATCTCTTCACCTTTTCCACCCATCCTGCCAAGCCCCCTCCCATCTGACAACGATCAAAATGTTCACTGTATCTATGTGATCCACTTGTTCATTTATTTTATTTTTTCAGGTTCCACATATAAGTGAAATCATATGTTATTTGTCTTTCTCTGATTTATTTCACTCAGCACAGTACTTCTAAGTTCATCGATGTTGCAGATGATAAGATTTCATTTTTTAATGGCTTCTGTGTCTTAGTTATTCTATATAATAAAAGCCTAATATGAAAATTTCCCCCTTGACTGGGAATTTGACCAAGGGGGCAGGGCTGACTGGCCATCTGCAGGAAGGGAGGCTCCTGTTGGCAGATGGCAGCCACTAGGGATCTTACCCATGCACAAATTTCATGCACTGGGCCTCTAGTTGTAAATAATGCTGTAGTGAACCTATCAGTGAATATGTCTTTTTGCTTTACTGTTTTGGGTTTCTTTGGATAAATACTCAGAAATGGAATTGCTGGGTCCTTTTTTTATCTCTTGTTATAGCCTTTGTCTAAAAGTCTATTTTGTATGATATAAGTATTGCTACCCCAGGATTTTCTTTTTATTTCCATTTTCATGAAATATCTTTTTTCATTACTTTCAGTCTGTGTTTGTCTTTTGATCTGAAGTGAGTCTCCAATAGATAGCATGTGTGAGGGTCTTAAGTTATTATCCATTCAAGCCTCCATGTCTTTTGATTGGAGCATTTAATCCGTTTGCACTTAAAGTAATCATTGATAGATATGTTTCTATTACCATCTTATTATTCATGTTTTTGATCTTTTTTCCCTTTCTTCCCCTCCTCCTCTTCCTCCTCCTCCTCCTCCTCCTCCTCCTCCTCTTCCTCCTCCTCCTCCTCCTCCTTCTTTAAGAAGACACTTTAACATTTCTTGTAATACTGGTTTGGTGGTGATGGGCTCCTTTAGCTTTTTCTTGTCTGGAAGCTCTTTATCTGTCCTTCCATTGTAAATGATAGTTTTTCTGAGTAAAGTAATCTTGGTTGTAGGTTCTTGCTTTTCATCACTTTGAATATTTTGTGCCAATCCCTTCTGGGCTGAAATACTTCTGTTGAGAAATCAGTAGATAACTAATTGCTATTCTCTTGCTGCTTTTAAGATTCTCTCTTTGTCCTTAACCTTTTGCATTTTAATTAATTATAATGTGCCTTGTTTTGGGCCTCTTTGGGTTCATCTTGTTTGAAACTCTTTACATTTCCTGGATTTATATGTCTATTTTCTTCACCATGTTAGGGAAGTTTTCTGTCATTATTTTTCAAATAGGTTTTTCAATTTATTTCTCTCTTTCTTCTCCTTTCAGTACCCTCATGATGCAGATGTTGGTATGCTTGAAGTTGTCCTAGAGACTCCTTAAACTGTCCTCATATTTTTGGATTCCTTTTGATGTTCTGATGGGGTATTTTATGCTTCCTTATCCTCCAAAATGCTGATTTGATCCTCTGTTTCATCTACTTACTATTGATTCCCTGTAATATATTCTCCATTTCAGTAACTGTATTCTCCACTTGTGACTGGTTCTTTTTTATATTTTCTATCCCTGTCCTTGTTTCCTAATTCTTTGTTGAAGTTCTCACTAAGTGGATCTACTCTTCCCCTAAGTTTATTGAACATCTATATAACCAGGTTTTTGGCCCCTGCTTCAGGCAGATTGCTTGTCACCATTTTATTTAGTTCTTTTTCTGGAGGCTTGTTCTGTTGTATTTTTTTTCTTCATTTGGGACATGTTTATTTGTCTCCTCATTTGCCTTCCTCCCTGTGTTTGTTTCTAAGTATTAAGTAGAGATGCCACATCTCCCAATCTTGGTAGAGTAGTCTTATGTAATAAGTACCCTGTAGGGCCCAGTGGCACATTCCTGGTCACCCGAGCTGGGCACTCCAGGTATGTCCCCTTGTGTGCACCCTCCTGTTTTAGTTGAGACTTGATTACTGTTGACATGTCAAGTTGAGGGAATTACCCCATCCCCCAGACTGATAGGTTGGGAGAACTGGCTGTGACTTCAGGGGAGGAACTGCTCAACGCTATAGAGCAGGACTACTTCAGTGGGGTTCTGATACTCAATAGTCTGCCCCTTGAGTATGTCATTTGTGGAGGTGGTTGGGTGGTCTTCTGGTGTGGTCTGTAGCTGACCACTGGTTCCGGGGCTTCCTGGGAGGTACAGACCAAGACCATCTGCCACCTCTGCTCAGCTCAGGGCTACCCAGCATGAACTACAGAGCAATCTTCATTTGGCTGCTACTTGTGCTGGGCTTAGAGGTGCCTAGGTGAGGCCAAATAACAAACCAAGGCAGGCTGCCACTAGTGTTGGGGATGGGGTCACTTAGCAAGAGGAATGGGGCATATTGAGGCCAGATGCTGCTTGTTTGGGGTTTGTGAACCTTTGAGAGATTTTAGGAAAGTCCACAACATAAGCTAAGACTGGTCACTTATATGGAGAAGGCACTAGAAAAGGATCTGTTGGGCCTATAACTTAGGTGAGGTGGGTCTCAGGGAATCACCAAGGTGGGGGAATATTGTTAGCCTTTCATCTCTATGTGGGGAGGGCTCGTCAAGGAACAATGGCCTCTGCCAGAACTTCTCTCTCTGGAAAAAATCTTCACCTCCAGCTCTTACCCCAAAGCCAGACAATTCGCTTCCTTCCCATGTGTCCCTGGTGGCTTTTGAGCTGCTGCCCCAAAGCTGGAGTTCAGAGTTACTGAGTTTATGTTCATATGTGTGGGACCTTTAAGAAGAATGCCTGAGATTCCAGCAGCTCTCCATCTCACTCAGACATAATCCCTGCTGGTTTTTATAGCCAGAAATTATGGGGAGCTCTCTCTCTCTCTCTCTCTCTCTCTCTCTCTCTCTCTCTCTCCAAGCCTCACTCAAGGATATATCTTTATTGATTTGAGAGAAGAGGAAGGGGGCAGGGAGAGAGAAATATTGATGTGTGAGAGAAACATCAATTGGTTGCCTTCAATATATGCCCTGACCAGGGATTGACCTGCAATCCTTTTGCTGTATGGGATGATGCTCAACCAACTGAACTACCCCACCAGGTATTAGAATTTCTCTTTCTGGCATTGAAACTCTGGGTTGGGGAGCCTGCAGTGGGCCTGGGACCCCTCACTTATCGGGGGGGGGGGAACCTCTGTAGCCAAAATAACCCTCCCAATTTTTAACTACCACCCATGGGTGTAGGACCAGACTGTTCCTTGTCTCCACCCCTCCTACCAGTCTCAATGTGGCTACTTCCTTATAGCCTCAGTTATAGGACTGCTGTTCTAGATTTCAGGCAATTCTGAATAATGGTTGTTTTGTACTTAGTTATCATTTTGATGGGGTTGTGGGAGATTGCGAGTACTGATTGAGAGTACTATGCTGTTTAGTTTTGCATACATTTAAAAACTGGATATATATAAGCATTCCATTGAAAGACATTTTTGGAATCAGGATATAGATAATGAAGGTGATGAGATAAATACTATTGACTTAGTGATTCATCTGTGCCAGACCCTATTTTAACCATTCTGCATATATTTTTTCAATTAATTTCCGTATCAGTCCTATGATGCCTTTATCCTCTATTACAGATAAGGAAGTAGTAGGACAGCCAGATAAGTAACTTACCCAATGTTCCATAACTAGTGAGTAGATATTTTTAAAGCATTTTCTTATTATATTGAGTATTTCATAAATATCATTATAAATGCCTGAGTAGAATTTTATTGCATGAATACATCATAATTGTTAGATTTGAGATTATTTTCAGATAATGCTGATATGAACATCTTTGTTGACAATTTTAGTTATTTCCTCATGATAGATATCTGGACATAAGCTGATGTGCCAAGGGATGAAGATGTTTATGGCCCTTGTCATTGCCAATTGCTTTCTAGGAAGACAGTTTCCACTTATAGTCCATGAGATAGTATATGAGGATGAGCAGTGGTTCTCAACCTGCGGGTTGCGACCCCTTTGGTGGTCGAACAACCCTTTCACAGGGATCGCCTAAGACCATGCTGCATTATCAGATATTTACATTGCTATTCATAACAGTAGCAACATTACAGTTATGAAGCAGCAATGAAAAGAATTTTATTGCTGGGTCTCAACATTTAAAAGGCCAGAAGGTTGAGAACCATTGCTTTATAAGTATCAACATTTAATTATATCTTTATTAGTTAGAAAAGTAAAAATATATCCTATGTATTTTTTAAATTTAGTAACATGAATTTTATTGTTGTTGTTGTTACTAGTCAGTGGGATTGCTCACAGCACACAGAGAATTAGGGATGGATGACACCCCCATTCTCAAATGAGAAAATGCAATGAATCAATCAGGTCTAGAGCCTAGTATCTTCTGTTTATTATTCTTGGTAACCTTGGTCACCGCTTGTTTTAACCACTGACTCACTACCAGGCATGCATATTTAATACATGAGTTTCTACATAGATGCAACTCTATCTAGTAGTAAAATAGAGGAACAAAACAACCTAACTAGACAACTAGGTTATATTATATTAAATTTGATACACACATTATCCAGCCTTAAAACAGGAAAAGCAAGCAAGCAAGCTAGGCAATGAACTCTGTTCATTGTTAGCAAGTTTGATTGGCACTGAATTGAAAAGTTAATAGCGATGTTGAGAAGAGTCCCTTGTAACAATTCTGTTAGTCAGCAGGGTTTTCCCCTTATTTTCTGGTTCCTGGCTGTACAGTAAGTGTAGATAAGGAAGGTATGCAGGAAATTGAATTAAATATGCAATGTTTCCTGTATACAGAATGTTGGATACATGATAAAACTTGGGCCTATAATGGCAGTATTTGGAAATTCTTTTCTGAAAACTAATATGTAAGAAAAACTGGTTAATGTGAGGTTGTAATTTTGTCAGTTAAACTAAAATGCTGTTAAAATTCCCTGTGTTATTACTCTAGAAATATTTACTGATCATTTGGTTGGGTCTGTTGGTTTAGTTTCAACTGCCTTCAAGTAGATGTCGCTAATATAGGGATGGATTTATGTTTAGAGAGAGATGGTTCAAAATAGCAGAACTGCCTGTGTTAAAAATGCTGACTTGTCACTGATTAGCTGTGTGACCTTACTCAATTTGTTGGACTATTCTTTGCCTCAGCTTACTTATCTGTAAAATGTAGATAAAAATCATTATCAAATTCATAAAGTTTCTGTGAGGAAAAAATGAGATAATTAGCAGACGCTTTTAGTACTTGGCACACAGTAAGTGCTAAATAAATATTGCCTATTCTTATTACTACTACTAAATAATAAATATTCTTAATATTGTCTTCCTATGTATTCCAACCATTACTACTAAGGAAAGTTGCTTGCCTCTTCCCTCTTCATCAGGCTAATCCTTTATACATGGTGTTAGCGTAATTGCAACTATGTTTGTGGAGTCAGCCTGCCAGTTAGTCAACCTGGAAGTGCTTCTTGGTCATGGCGAACATCTGAGGCTTGTACAGTGTTGGCCCAGTTCATGCAGCTGGGCTTCTGTTTCAAGAGAGAGTATGGTTTCTCATTATGAAGGATGGTCTCAAGATTTTTAGTAACTTCATTTTAAATACTAGTTATATCAGCTTGCAGGAAGATTACTTCACTTCGAGCTTTAGCTGCCCATCTCTACAGCCTTTTAGGGTGACATGACCTCCCTTTAGAGGGCTGTGGTTTGGCGCCTTGCTGGCTGTGCCTCTCCCAGAACTGGCTTCATGGATGAGAGACCTGTGTTAGAGATGGCCCTGCACTCAGAAAGACCCTGTGCTGGGTTTAATGCTCTGTTGTAGTTGTCTTGAAATTCTTAATGATTTTGTCTTTTGGCTGATGTTTATAAGTGAAGTCTGATGGGATAATGCATCATGTATTTATTTAATTAATTGTTTAAAGCATTACATATGTCTCCTTGCCACCCCCCCCCCCCAGAGTTGCATCATGCATTTAAGTAGAGGAGATGCATACAATAGGTGTGTCTTCCATTTCTTGCCATTCCATCCTATCTAATAAAAGAGTAATATGAAAATTAACCATCACAAGATGGCTTCCCCCATGTGGTCAAAGATGGCTGCCACAAGATGGCCAGCAAGGGAGGGCAGTTGGGGGGGGACCCAGGCCTGCAGGGGAGGACAGTTGGGG
>PVJC01028833.1:0-22286 GCA_004026665.1 Murina feae | reverse complement strand
GCCACCTCTTTCCCGCTCCCCGATGCCCCGCAAAGGGCCTGGGAAGTGCACCAAGCAGGCCGCCGGCCCCTTGCCGCCTCTTACCCGCTTCCCGGTGCCCTCCAACCCTGCCACCTGTTTCCCACGCACCGGTCCTGGGTCCTGCGCTGTCCTGCCCTGCAGCCGCTCTGTGCACTCGGGAGGTCCCTCAGCCTGGCCTGTGCCCTCTCGCAGTCTGGGACCCCTCGGGGGACGTCCACCTGCTGGCGTGCCTGACCAGCCTGGGTGAGGGGCTTTAAGGCTGCCCACAGCTCCCATTGACCCAACGTCCCAGCAAGGCTGGCTGGACGCAGGTTACTGTGATTTATCTCCTATAATTGATGCTGTTCCTTTAAGACCTGGGGTCATCTTCTATAATTGATACACTGTTCCTTTAAGGCGGCCTTCTAACTAACTGAAGCCTCCTCTGCTTCACCTCACAGCGTCTATAATGAAACAATTGCTACTTTTACTGGTTAGGCCCGAGCTGCTGTGTCCTTCAGCTCCCGAGGATTCTATGATTGTTATACTGTTTCAAATGTTTCAAATCTGTGTTTCGCTAGAGGCAGTTTAATCGGAGCTGAGCTGAAGGCCGCAGCTTCACTTTCGCTGCTGCCGCAATGGAAAGGGCTGTTTACTCAGGTCCGGGAGTGGCGGCCTCCATGTTGGCTGGGCTAATTTGCATACAGCCACTCTGATTGGCTGGTGGGTGTGGCTTACCCTGTCTCGGAGAAACGGTTAATTTTAATATTTCACTTTTATTAGTTTATATATATATATATATATATATATATATATATATATATATATATATAAAATAAAAGAGTAATATTGAAATTGACTATTTCTTTGGGATGCCTAAACCACGACTACCAGCCAATCAGAGTGACTGTATGCAAATTAACCCAACCAAGATGGAGGCCGACAGTCATGGAGCTGGAGTAAATAGGCAGCTTCTGTTGCACCAGGAGTAAACTGTCTGCCTAGGCCGGCTGGGCCTCTCTCTGCTCACAGCAACATTCTTTCAATTATGGAAGCCATGGAGCTGAAGCCAACAGGAGTCTTCGTTACCTGCCTAGGCCTCAGCTTAAAGCAACAGTTTCAATTATAGAAGATAAATAAACCCCAGAAACCTGCTTCCAGCCAGCCTTGCTGGGACGTTGGGTCAATGGGAGCTGTGGGCAGCCTGAAAGTGCCCCTCAGCCCTGCACCCAGGCTGCCCAGGCACTCCAATAGGGACCCAAAATCTGAAGGGACTCTGGGCAGCCTGAAAACAGCCCTCAGACCCTCACACAGGCTGGCCACACCCCAGTGGGGTGAAGGTCCCCACTGGGGGGCTTGGCCAACCTACAAACAACCATCAGCCCCTCACCCAGACTGGCCAGGCACGCCAGTAGGTGGACATCCCCTGAGGGGTCCCAGACTGCGAGAGGGCACAGGCCGGGCTGAGGGACACCCCAAACGCACAAATTTTTGTTCACCAGGCCCCTTGTATGTATGTGTGTGTGTGTGTGTGTGTATGTGTATAGTTTTTACAGACAATGATACTGAGAGTCAAAGAGAAGAAGGGCTTTGCCCAAGGTGACTGGGTCAGCCAGAGCCACCAGAGCCAGTGTTAGAATGTCAGATCCTAAAGTTCACTATTGCCTGTTGTAAAAGAAATAGTCTGTGTTCTGTTCTTTCTCCTACCCTATCAGAAAGGTGATGGAGTGCTTGAGTCCAGATAAGGCCATTTAGATAGACAGATACAGGCTGGAGTGTAGTTGGTAGCAAGCCGGTAGCTAGCATTACATATACACAATGTTAGGCCTACATAACCTTGGCTCAGTTTTTTTGTAAAAGCATCTTGAAGCAAAGATGTTGTTTAAGGGTACAAACTCATAGCTAGTAGATAAATCCTGGAGATCTAAATGCACAGTATAGTGGTTATAGACAACAATATTGTATTATAAACAGCAGCCTTACTAAGAGACTAGGTCTTAATTATTCCCACCACTAAAATGAAATTATGTGATGTGATCGAGGTGCTAGCTAATGCTACAGTGGCAATCATGTTGCATCATATGAATGTATTAAATCAACATGTGCACCTTAAACTTAAACAATGTTACATGTCTAATATAGTTCAATGAAAAAGAAAGAGTGACACTATTACTATATGAACTTTCCAAGAAACACAATTCCCAGAGGTTGCCTGTCCAGCAAAGAGCCTCATTTCCTAGACTCTCAGAGGGCACAGGAAGATTCAGGGGGAAATGTTGCATAAGCCATAGAAGGGAGAGTGGAGAACTATGTTCTGAGGCACCGTTTCTGGAGTGTCATTCAGGGGAAGCGACCAGCAGCCAGCAAAACAAGCTTAAAGCTTGATGGTCTTGAGCTCCAGACACTATCTTAGTGATGACTGCTGATGCTACTTGTTATCAGTTGGTTGTGAAGCCAGAGATTCCCTGAGTCTTGGCAGAACCAGCTTGGGAGGGACTGATGCCAGGGAAAGTTGCTAATTATTCTGAGTGCCTTGTTCCCTCTTTTCTTACTTCTGTTCCAACTACCAGCTCCTGAATTAATGCTATAGAAGTTCCCTCCTTTCCAATGGTGGAGAAATAATGTTTGGGGAGGGGGGGAACAAAATTATTTAGAGAATGTGAATTCAGAAATAGAAGGTCCAAGAGAAGGAATCAGAATTGGGAAATCTGTGTTCTGGTCTTGAATCTGTCCTTGCCAGGATGTGTGACCTCACTTCCTCTTTCTGGGCCTGAGTTGCTTCAAAGAAAGGGGAGGCTGCAACAGCTTATTTAAAATTCTAATTTTAAGTAAAGAAAATGTTTCTCTGCCAATGTGATCATGAAATGCCTAATGTCAATTTCCACATGTTTAAAAGCAAGTTCTATCTGAACCAAAGAACCAGCCAGCTATGGTAGCATTTTAGGCATTAGTAGGGGAGATTATCTCAGCTAGAGGAGACTTTTACATGTCACCCACAACTCTGGGAAAGGTCAGCCTCTCATTGGCCTCTGGTTTTATCTATTTCTTGACTTTTGGGGAGCCTCAGAGGTCAAATGAGAGGTTGAACCTCTTTGTTGTTGTAACCCTGACACAAATGGTCTTTGCCCTCCCCCATGAACGGAACACTCAGCACCTTTTGGATATAGGCTCCTCTGTCATTAGCCTCACTGGAGAAAGGCATGAGACAAGACCAACACTTCACATTTTTTATGCTAAATGCTCCTCTATGGTGGTCAAATCTAAGAGAAGACTGAACAGCTATTGGGTTCTTCAAACTCGTGTGAATCCTGGGGGACTTCTTTTTCTAAAATGAAGTTGGAGGGCATTTTTTCTTTACCTGTAAGCCAAAAAGCATGATTACAATGTTTAGTCTTGAATAGGCGAAGCTCATTTCTCCCCTAGGACTATGGATTGCTACTTTTATAATTATTATCATTGCTGTAGTGATCCTAGTCTTTTCAATATGAGCAGTGCTGCATTTGTGCCATGCCCTGTGCTAAGTGATTCAAATTAATTTCCTTTCTTATTCTTTTACTAATGTAAGCAACACACACAGTCTTCAAATATCTGTCTTGTCACCACTATGTTCTTAGGGCCAAGAGGATAGTCTGTCCTCATGAACTTTGTTCAACAAAATGAATGAATCGCAAACAGGGCCTTTGGACATGTTTTCTCTGACATTGTTCATGCTGTTCTTTGCTTTATTACTCCTGTTCCTTCTTAAGATCTAAGATTACATGTCACTTCTTTTGGAAGTCATCTGCTGATTCCCCAATCTATAGTAGGCAATCCCTTTATAGATGCTAGACTTTCTCTTATAGAACATAAGAGAAAGTAACCATCTATATCTTCATGTATTTAATGCTTCTTTCACTTTGGACCTTAACTTCTATTAAGGGAAGGACAGTGCTTTTAGTGTTTGTCATTGTATTCCCAGTAATTACCACTGTGTCTGCAACAGAAAAGATTCCCATAAATATGGGTTAAGAGAATTCATGGGGTAGATGATATTATCTCCATTTTTTAATGATGAATTTGAGACTCAGTTAAAGAACTAAAGGTAACATAAAAATATTGGGGCTTATTAAAAAGCTCATAGCATTGACCCAGCTATAACTTCATTTTTATGGTCAGTTATGGCGAGATGTCTATAACCCTACCAGGTAGATTTTTATTATTCCTATTAAGTGAAGATTTTGAGGCATGTGGGGGCCCAATGACTTGCCCAAGTTCATGTAGCTAGTGAGTGATGAAACCTGGAATATATTCAACCTCAGAGCCCATGTTATCTCTAGTCTGCCATGCTGCCTGGCATGTTGCCCAGATATGAACTTGTGCTCACATATGTGTAGTATGTACACAGGTGTGCTTGTGTGCATTTAAACACAAAAGTTTAAATATTCTAGTCTGGACACTGGCCAACCCTCACCTCAGCAAGTATATTCTCTCTCATAAACCTAATCAGGGGAGTGGAATAACACAGGTGAGTCCCTGCCAATGTTTCAGTCCCAAGTGCTGTGCTAGGCCATATGGCTTTTTAAGAGTCACTTGCAAATATTAGGTGAGACTTTAGAACAATAATTAAAAGTCATAGATCACAGGTTAATTAATCCCTGGCCTCACATAGCACCTGGCCACCAAAGCATTCAACTCCCATGAATGACCTTCAAATCATAGGCCAAAGTAAACAGACATTACACAGGCTTCCTCAGCTGGGTAGTAACCCTGACAACCCATAATGCATGCAGAGCAGTTTAGTGTAACACAGGCACTTTTATATTCATAGTCTTTCATTTTCCAAAGAGTTGTAGAGCTTTACCAGGCAAGTATTAACATCATATTTGGTTTGTTTTTATTTCGTGACATTTAATGACCCACTAATAAATGCCATGATCTTTGCTAAGTACTTTCTTTCTTATGCTATTCAGTCCTCTGTAAGCTAGAGAATATTTTTGTTCTTGTTTTATAGATGGAGAGACTGAGGTTTGGAGAAGTTCAATGCTTTGCACAGAGTCATCTGGTTGACAGTGGTCAGAGTCAAACCCCTGCCACACCACTCAGATCAGCATCATCGTTTTCTTCTATTAGCAAGTGCTTTCTGTCAACAAGAACACTCATAAGTGCTCTCCTCACATCACTCTAGTTCAGGTTCTCATGAGAATACAGTGAAATACACACTATTGTCCCCCTTTCACAGGAGAAGGGACTATAGGTCAGAAAGAACAAGTGACTTATCCAAGGTCATAAAGCTGGTGAGTGGCAGAGGCAGGACTTAAACTTAGACAGCAGGGTCTTCAGAGCTCAAACTCTGAACTACCTATTCCACAGCATCCCTGGGCTAACTGACTTCTGATCCCTAATGTCCTGTTCATAGTGATGAGTCTTCACTCTGTCTCTCTAGCATGAGCAGGGGTTGAGAATATGCTTTTCTTGCTAAAGTTTCCTAATATGCATGAAGAAGCAATTAACTCCTAAGTGGTAGGACTTTACTTTCCCCCTGGGATAGGCTAGGTGGAAGAGGCATATACTTAGGGTCTTTCCAGAGGGCATAACATTGTATCTGATCATGGTGCTTCCTCTGACTGCTGGCTGGGAATGATCATTAGCAAACACCCATGAACCTTCCCACGTGTCTTCCCAGGACTGAGCAGAGTTTTAGATGAATGAGAGCAGTTGGTCCTGCAGAAGTAGTGACATATGGTGATTAACTGGACCAGGTGTCAGTGTGATTGGAGACCTGGGGCTTGGCTGAGGCTTTGCTGATGGCAGGGAAAGAAGGCACCCTTCTTACTTCAGGTTGTTATGAGCTGGCACTCTGGATCTGAGTATAAATCTTGGCAGAAAAGAGCAATAAACTGGGAGTTAGGATTAGGAGACACCTGGTTTTGTCTTAGCTTTTACTGTATCTGCTTTAATTTTCTTGTTTGTAAAGTGAGGAAGGAAGATTCTGCACTGTTTTCATATTAAAGAGCCCTCTGGGGCATCTGATTCATTCATTCACATTCAACCAAGATTGAATAAGTGCCAACCAGGTGCCTTCTGCTAAACTCTAAGTTTGGAGAGACACCAAGGTGGCTGTCTATGGACTTCTGTGCCATGAGTAGGCTTTTCAGTAAGCCCATCTCAAATCACCTCAGGTTGCCTCCACAGTATTTTTTTTAATTTAAATGTGCTTTGTAACCTCTAACACAGGGCTTGGAAAGCATTTTCTCTGAAGGGACAGATGGTAAATATTTTATGCATTGTGAGCTAGATGGTCATGGTCTTCATCTCAACTATTCACCTCTGCCATTCTAGAGAAAAAGCAGTCATGGACAACACAAAATGAGAGTGGTTTTAAGTTCCTATGGTCCCCTATCTTAAATGTTGTATGAATGTGCAATGCTCGTGTTTTTATTTGATCATCTTTGCTAACTAAACCTCACCCTTAACATCCAGCCAAGACCCTCCCTCCTCCATGCAGAAGTCTGTGTTATTTCTATCCCATTCTGACACATCACTCTCCCGATCAAATGCCTGCACGTGAAACTGGGAACCTCATTGTAGCATTAGTAGTTATGTTTAGCATTTATTGAGTTCACTCTGCTTAGAAAGTTCTTTTTTCAGATCTTTGCATGGCAAGATATTCAGGCCTCAGCTCAAATATCGCCTTCCCCAAACAGGAAAGTCCTTAACACTACACCTCCTAATTTTCTTATCAGTCTTCCTGATGAAATAATATTGAGCTTACCTGCTTTTATTTGCTTTATGGGTGTGCATGGCACAGGGTAGAATCTCAGGTACTGTGAGGGTTATAATCTTCTTCCAAATCATCTATTCTTCTAGGATGTAAGCTGTATGAAAGTTTGAATTGTGTCTGTCTTGTTCCAAGCATCTAACAATTCCTTGCAGTGTGCACATTAAATATTGGTTGAGGAAATGGATTCATTGAGTGCCTACAGTGTACCAGACATTACACTACAGCATTTTACATATATTTTCTTATTGAGTTCTAATAACACCTCTCTGGGGTCAGTCCTACCATTTCCAGATGGGGAAACTAAAAAACAGATAAGGGGAATAACACCCACAGTCACATTGCTGAGCCAGATTCAAACCCTGATCCAGCGAGATCCCAAGCCTAGATCTTTGCTCTTTTACTAGCTTCCATGTATGGCTTTTTCTTGGTCAAAAACATTTGCTTTCTCATTTGCTTCTGAATATGTTTTATTTACTCTAATGAAGGGTGACCCCTGAAGGGAGGAGGGCATTTCTCTTTTCCTTTTATTGCCCATTGCCTAGCATTATTCTTAGCACAGAGTGGAGATTAATATGGTTATTTTGCTTGTTACTTGGCCGGCACTGAAGGAATTCTTTCCTGTGTGTTTTAGTACCTTACGGGATTTCTATCTTTCTCCAAGTGGAATTGCTTAGAGTCCTACTGCAATACCATTTCCCCATCCTCAGGGACTCAGTGCACTTTGAATACTTCAAATACAGAGACTTGGCATTTCTAAATAGCAGAGAAATTGCAGGTGGTACCTCAAGGGCTTGGAGGGAGCAGAGGGCTCCTATTTAATTAACCTGGGGATGTTACCAGCTGGAGACAGGCTGGTGGAGAGAGGTGAAACAGCTTTACTCTGCAATGCTGGGTGAAGAGAGGTGCATTGTTATGTCTTCAGTGCTTCTGACAGAGAGAAAATGGACATTTGATGCTTCTCCCTGAAGCTCATGGATCTGCTCCCACTGTCCAGAGAGCCCACAGGAGGGAGGCGCTCAGGCAGCAGCGGCCACTCACACACACTGTGGCAGTGCTGTGTGGGATTTAGGGTGAGGAAGAGGGACAGTGCTAATCTAGGTGCAAGTGGTGATGGATTTTCCTCCTTCTGTCCTTAGGCATCCACTCCAGACATTTGAGGTGATGATGACTCATCTTTTTTGCCAGGCACCTTCTTAACACAGATAAAGCCGCCATCTGAGTTTTGTCCAACAAACTTCTCAAATTGCTGCTCCAGTTTTTGCTCAGATCTCATTCATTCAACTGAGAGAACAGCTGCTCACATTTTTGAATGGTGTCCCTATAAAACACTAACACATATCAGAGCAACTCACTCACTGGTCTTAGCCTCAGAAACTACTTTTAACCACTTTTTATTTAATAGTAATTTTACATACTGTGTGTGAGGCTTGGTATTTAGCCATAGTAGTTAAAAAATACTTATTATTATTGCAATTATTGTAACAAAAACAAGTCACATTTTTAACATATTCTGTGAGCCAAGTGCTAATCTCAGTGATGAAAATGCATTATCTCTTATAATTCTGAAATTATAATCAGAAGATTCCATGATCAACTTGTTCTGTTTTATAGATGAGGAAACTAAGGCGCAGACATGATTCCTAGCCTTAAAAAGCTGCCTGACAAATGGGGAGAGGAGGTGTGGGTACTCATGATCAAAATACAAAGCAGAGGGTGATAAGGGTCATATCCAAGGTGAATTTAAATTAGATATCTATATTAGTTCAAAGGTACACAGCAGATAGATCACTTGCTCTCCACCAACACATGCAGTAGACATGGCTAATTAGTCACAACACTCTGTCTTATCTCAAATACCACTTCCTCAGAGAGGTCTTTTTTGATTCCAAGGTAAACATTCACAGAATAGCCTTGCACTTACCTCCTCAGTCAGTCTCAATCACATTTTTCCATTTTTTTTTTTTTTATCCTCACAATACATATTATCATCAGAAATTATCCTCTGTGTGTTTTTTCTTGTCTTTCCTGCTTTGTGAGAACACAGGCCTTTTCTGTATGTTTATCATCATACCTCTCTGCCTACAGCAGTACTATCAAATGGAAAATATGTTATTAATCTTTGTCAAATGAATAATGAATGAAGAGATTTAGGGTGGCAAACAGGCCCGATAATGAGTCTCATCTTATTATTCCCAGATTTAAGATTCTGCAAGGTCTTCTTTTGTCATCAAGATAAAATGTCAACTTCTTAGCAGGGCCCCAGAAACCTTTCTTAACCTAACTCTGAGTATCTTTTTAGCTTCAACTCTTGCCACTCTCACCTTTGCCTCTATGCTTTAGGCATATTGGCATTGTTGAGTATATTTTGGCTTTCTCAGCTAATATCTCTTTTTTTCTACCAGCTAACTCATACTCATCCTTGGGTAATTTTAAAATTAAACTTCCTAGAAATGTCTTTCCTGACAACATGCATCCCAGTCCCACTAAGAAGTACTTCCTAGTCATCCATGTTGTAATGCTTACAACACTATCAGTTACCTATTTAATTGTTTCCCATGCCATACGGTAAGCTTAATGAGAGAAGGGGACCTTGGGTCTTAGTCACCACAGCAAATGACTTGAGAAAAAGTAACATCCCAGCAAACCTTAGGCTTAAAGTGCAAAAGCCTGAAGAAATTGTAAAGGATGAAAAAATATATAAGAGTTATTTCTGAACTTCCACTGTCATGGAATTCTTCAGTTGCATTAGTATGGTGTCTGGGAGCCAGATCCTTGCCTCCAGCTAGGTGAGTAAGCCCCAGCAGCAGCAGACATCCGTTTCAGGGAAATCACACAGAACACAGATATGACATTGGAGC
Source organism: Murina feae (assembly GCA_004026665.1). Classification (NCBI taxonomy): domain Eukaryota; kingdom Metazoa; phylum Chordata; class Mammalia; order Chiroptera; family Vespertilionidae; genus Murina; species Murina feae. Next base: position 12,668 of record PVJC01028833.1, on the reverse strand, counting down.
CCCACCCTCAGCTCTACTGTGATTTGTTATCCCTTTCTGCTCATTGCCTTTGAGAAATAGGCTGTGTTTACCTATTGCCAAGGCAAAGCTGAGCAGATGGTAAATGTCCTGTGTTCTGCCAACAAGAGTTAGGAGGAATAACTAGAATGGATTTTGCTTGAGACAAACTCTAGCCAGGAATGTAACTGAGAGTTGGCAAAAGTAAGCTGTGAGCTTATGATTGATTTCTCAGTTCCAAGGAAAGAATGGTGTCTGTCTAGTGGCAATTGCAATTATCCCAGATTATAAGATCCTTAATTAGAATTCACGCTGCACCTCCCCACCCCTCAATACTTTCTCTCTCTCTCTCTCTCTCTCTCTCTCTCTCTCTCTCTCTCTCTCTCTCTCTCATCATTTGATTTCTTTCTTGTCTTTTGACATTGCCTCTTAACATTGTCTTCTCTACTATGGATATTTCAATTGACCTTATAAAGGCTTCCTTACCCAGGAGTCATATAGACATAGGATCACAGATTCTTTAAGGGGCATTTTGCTCTGTGATTTCCAAAGATCAGCTGGTTCCTGTATTAGGATCAGGGGGCTTTTTTTTAGAACCATCTAGGGAACTATGAGAAATATCAATACACAGGTCTCTTCCTTCGAGATTCTGATTGAGTAGCTCTGGAGCTAGAGTGTCACCTATGTTTTTAAAACCTCTTCAGGTGATTCCAACCCAGCTAGACCCAGGAATCATTGAAATAGAGTCTATTCTATGATTTGATCTGCAGTCTAGCCCCAGAACATCCCGAGAGTGTTCCAACAGCTCCTGGTCAAATACCAAAATATTCCTTAGAGTGCTCTTGCACTCTCATCTAGCTAATTTGATTATTTATGATTATTTTGTGCTTTTGCTAATATCAGTGGCCTCCATGATTTAGAGGTAAGTGAGGGCTTGTAGGTTTTTCCTCCATGAGCTGAATGCTATTGAAAAGCAATTCACAGACTAGTATCTGCTGTAAATATAAGCAAACAGACAGACAAGTCCTGACGTTATTATAAGTTCATAGAGGTCAATAAGGCTACCTGAGTCCTAGGAATCTCTAACCTTCCAACAAAGTCACGTGACTCATTTCTTCCATATTAGTATCTGAACTAACTCACTCTTCTGAATCCTAATTCCAGGTACCATTCTGAAGCATGTCTCCAGGCTTGCCAGATTCTTACATCTTTTTCTACAAGAGTGTTTCTAATATTTTGTATGCTAATTAACCAAATCCTAAATCGTTGATATTGATTAGAGATAAAGGCGTCCAAACCCCATGTGAGCTTCTATTCCTAAAGTGAGCATCTTGATTAAGATACTGAAAATGTTAACTAGCTATTTTCAGATTGTATACTGGAACTAATTCTTTATTTTTTAACCTACAAAATGTTATAATTGATAAACATTTTTTTCTAGAGCAGTTTAGGTTTACAGAAAAATTAAGTAGAAAGTACAGAGGTTTTTAATATATGGTCTCACCCCTCTTACCCCACAAAGACAAGTTTCTCTTATTATTAATACCTTGCATTAGTGTGGCACATTTGTCACAATTGATGAGCCAATATTGTTACATTATTATTAACTAAAGTCCATAGTTTACATTAAGATTCACTCTTTGTACCATGCATTCCATACATTTAGGCAAATTTATAATGATGTATTCATTATTACAGTGTCATTCAAAATATACTAGAACTAATTTATGCATACATATATAAATCACATGATTTGTGTCAAAATATTGTTAAATCTTTATTTATCTTTATGCTGTTAAAAGTATTACATATGTATATCCCCTTTTTACCCCCCACTGATTCCTTCTAGCCTGCCCCTGACCCTCACTCCAACTCTTCACCACCCTATTGTCAATATCAATGAGTTATGCATATATGCATACAAAACCTTTGATCTCTTCCCACTCACCACCCTCTCCCACCATCCCTCTGAGATTAGACCATCTGTTCCATGCTCCTGTGTCAAAAATGCTTTTAAAGAAAGATTTTGGTAAAGTCCAATTCATATTTTTGTTGTTATTGTTGCTTGTGTTATTAGTGTTATATCTAAGAAACAGTTGGCTAATCCAATGCCATGAAGATTTACCAGTAATGGTGATGATATTAGTCATAATTTGTGCCAGGAAACATGCTAAATGCTTTATATATGATATATCATTTGATGCTCACAGCTATCTGTGAATTGTGACAATTGTTGATAATTTCCAATCAAGGAACCTAAAACATAAGGGGCTTTATATAAATTTGTCAAGAGTGTACAGCTAATAAGTGCCAGAGCCATGATTAAAAATCTGAACAGTCAGATTTCAGGGCCGATGGCCTCACACTCTACTGTCTTTTTTCTTTGCTGTACTCTTGAGTTTCTTGGACAAGTGAATTTTTTCTCTAATTAAATTGTTATTAAGCTATCATGAAGAGATAGATATTTTATAGCAGCTACCTTACTGGAAAAAATAAGAAATGGATGACTGTAAATATTTGTATGAATAGAAGAGATTATCCCTGACTTAATCCTATCTCCTCAGAGAATAGCCTTTCAAGTGTTGAGCCAAAAAGAATGTTTCTTTATTATGTAGGCCAAGGTCAATTTATAAATTAGTCATCTGTCACAACCGGAATATTTTGGAAATCTTTAACACTGTGTTGCAGCATGACATGAGAGAGGAATTTTTTCAGTGAATAAACTCAGTTCAATTATGCTATTACTTTATGCCCACAAAGGCAGCTTTCATGTCCACTGGATTGGTCAGAACTTTTTTCTTGAAAGAAAAGCCAAATGCCAACTTAAATTGGCTTAAAAAATAAAAAATTATTGGCCCATTTAAATAAACAGTGCCATAGTGAGGAGTTGCAGGTACATGTGGATGTAGGGTTGCTGTTCTTGCTAGTTATGTCGCTGTTCTTTTCTGTGCTTGTTTTTCCTCTGTGTTGGCTTCATAGCATACCTTTCCCAACAGATCCAGCAGCATCTCAAAATTAGTGTTGGTTTGAGTGGGCTTGAGGCTATTCCTGATCCATTCAGTGAAACAAGGCGATTCAATGCCCTCATTGTCCAGCCCTGTGTCCCTCCATTTCTATAGGTAATGGGTGTGGTCAGTCTCACTTAAAAAACCTAGACTGACCGTGAGGTGGGATGGTCTCCCAATGGAGAATTAGATTAATAGTGCCATTGAAGGATGCTGCACAGGGAAGCTAAAACATTTACTTGCTTGACTGAGTCATCTTTTCTGTGGGGTAAAGAACTTAGTTTTTCAAATGTTCTTCAAATCAAATTATTTAGAGTCCTCTTCTCTGAGTAACTTCAAAGGATATGTGTTTCCTCCCCAAAGGAATGTGTGATGAGAGTAATGATAGAGTTATATGAGATTGTGAAAAAGCAATACCTGATCCAGTCTTAGGGGTTAAGAAAGGTGTGATAGAAGACAGATAAATAGAGACAATAAGGATAAACAAAATTAAAAAAGAAGGAAGTTGGGATGGGAAATACTTTTACTCTCCCAGTAGGTCATTAACTATGTGAGTAGAGGAGTTGTGTCTTGCACTCATGGCTGAGGGGTCAAGTGATAAGACATGAGGCCAAAGAGGTGAGCAAGGAATTTGTATTTTATCTGAAGCTTAGGGAGAGTCTTTAGAGGGTTTCATTCAGTGAGCCGACAAAATGTGTCAGAGAAAGTGTTGGCCTAATCTAATAGTGAGGGAAATTGCTCTGAGAGGCTTAATCACTAATTGAAGATATCAGACAATTAGTCATACCCATTCCTTGGCCTCTGGTCTTCTGACTTCTGGCCCAAGGCATCGGCAGCTTCCTCTGGTTTTTTGTTTTGTGTTTTTAATTTACATCTTCTAATCAGTAAAGACTGCTGGTAATTTGCTCAGTTGCAATCATGTTGTGTTTGTCATTAACCCCTAGTATAATGGGACATAAAGCTGAAAAGTAAAACTCCCGAGTCTAATTTCCTCAGCAGAAATCATTGCAGAACTATTTGAACCATTGATAATCTGCTGGTTAGTCTGCCGTGCTCTTCGGACCTGTGCCATGATATCTGTTGTCTTTCCTCCTGAAATTAGGACACTGAATGACTCCAGCCCAAGGATTTGGGCTCAGTGAGGGGAAAAAGGTTAGGTGTGACCTAGGGGAGTGAAGAATTCATGGTGATGGGAAAGGCAACCCAGCTCCTTGTGTTTGGAGACTTTAGATATCTTTCCTACTGAACACTAGGTGTAAGCACATGAGAAGAGGGAAGTATTGACTTCCTTGTCAGTACTGCTGTAGAGCAGGGGCTGGTAAACTGCACCCCAAATGGATCAAATGCAACTCACTGCCTCTTCTTGTAAATAAAGTTTTATTGGAACACAGCCATTCTCATACATGTACATGTTGCCTGTGGCTGCTTTTATGATACAGTGGCAAAGTTGAGTAGTTACAACAGAGAGAACATGGCCTGCAAAGCTTACCATACTTACAGAAAAAGATTGCCAATTTAAGCTATTGAGGGAGAGTTACTGAGAATGGATCTTAGAGTAGATTGTGCTTTGAAGTCTGAAAAATACTCTTAAGGATGAGGTCTGTAGGACGTTCACATAGGTGGGTCTAGAGCCTTAGTTACTACTGGGCTGAGGGGTTCCTTGAGCCCTATGAGGCTTTGCTTCAGATAAGATGTTTGAAGGAGCATCTTTTCAAATCATTAACCCCCAAGGGGGCTTTCCCTTGAGACTACCAAATAGGAGTTCAGTGATAGAGAAAGAGCACTTCTTCCTCTAGGGACTGGTGAATTTCCACTCCTGTGTGGCATTTACTTTATGGCATTGAAGCTTTCTCTTCCAGCTGTGAGGCATCTGGCTTGGATCCCTCCTCTCCTCTTTGCTGCAGGAGTCTTGATGTTCCTGCTGTGTGTTCCGAACTGAATTAGCATCTATAGTCCCCTCTGCAGTGCCCTTGCAGGCTTTGCCAGACCCACCCCAGCCCAAACAGTTTTCCTGCTGACTCAGTGGGTTTGCCCTCTGGGTGCCTTTCTACCCCTGGGGGAATGGCAGAGTTTGAGTTCTGACTAAGAGAGCTCACAGAGCTGCTCACTAACTCGATTTCATTAATTCACTTCTGGTGGTACCTGTTCTCAGTGTGTAGAGAGAGACACCTGAATGAAATGCCTCTTAAATCATTGAAAGGCCTTGCCTGGTCCAAAATATTTGATCTACTGACCCTGCTGTGGTGCTTGAGTAACCTAATTTAGATTAAGAAACCAAAAGCACTTATTAAAATGATAATGTTTCCCTATGCAATACTCAGACAGCCACTAGCTGCTGCTTCAGCTAAATAGGAATGACTTGAATGGAGTAACTGAAGGAGAAATCAGAATCTCCAAGTAAATGGGATAAGTCAGTTTTGAAAGGGAGAGGAATCTGGGGAATGTTGGGACCAGACAGGCCCAACGGACACATTCAGAAGGAAGTGCATAGATAATACGTACAAGGGAGAGAAGGTATAAATTGGAGGAACCACCTTTCATAAGTATAAAATTTACACCTTTCAAATTTACACCTTTCATAAGTATAAAAATTATATACAAGGCCTTGCATTATTTTTGCCACTGTGTATCACAAAATATTCTCCATGCTGTGAAAAAGGTTGGGAAGTACTACATCAGGGAAACTAAAACATGGAATTTAGTGAGTTAAGACAGTGGTGAGAGATGAGACTAGATGATCATGGAGAAGCCTTCAGATTTGGGTCTTAATCCTAAAAGCAATTGTTATGCCACTAAGTGCCTGAGTCCCATACTCTTGTTGGATCTGTTTCTGTTTCCCAAATTTGACCATATAATCATTTTGCTTTTCACTCTAATGAGTGAAAGGTATTCTGACATAGAAATGATGGCAAAGTAGAGTTGGAAGAGGCAAGTGTTGACAGATGAGACCACTGAGGGACAGAGAGGGTCTAAGAGTTCCTTGGGTATTGCACAGAGTAATTAGCAGAGTTTTGGACTAGCATCTAGGTCTGGTGACTCCTGGATCTAGGCTGTTTTCACACCTCAGTTTGAGGAGTAAAACAAACCAACCAGGTGCTCTTTCTACATGGATGGAGAGTGTTTGGCCATTTCTCCCTCAGTTGTCATCATGTCATAAATCAATTATTGTCAAAATTGGAAGAAGTCTCACAGCTCCTCATCCAATCTGCTTACTTAATGTACGAAGAAACAAGCATAGATGTGACACAACCTGCTTAAAATTATGTCGGTGGCTTATTTGGTCAGGAACTAGGCATTTATTTTCAGTTCCATTATTCTTATTTCTTATTATACCATGCAGAGACTTCATGGAATAAGCCAGTATCCCATGACTGAAATGTGTAAAATGAATTTAGTTCACATGTAAACATTTTTAAATCATTCACTTAGCTTGGGTTGCTTTCACTCACTATTTCATTTCCTTCCTTCCTTCCTTCCTTCCTTCCTTCCTTCCTTCCTTCCTTCCTTTCTTTTTTCTTCTTTCTTTCTTTCTTTCTTTCTTTCTTTCTTTCTTTCTTTCTTTCTTTCTTTCATCTAAAGTTTTAGATATGTCTCCTTTTTCCCTGATTGACCCTCCCCACCCAGCTATTCCCACCCAAAGCAAGCCCCCACTGCCCCAGTGTCTGCATCCATTGGTTATGCTAATATGCATGCATACAAGTCCTTTGGCTGCTCTCTAACCCACCCCCTCTCCTGTCATTTGACTCTGAATCTATTTTTGTTTATAAGTTTATGTTGATCATTATATCCCACATATGAGTGAGATCATGTGATATTTATTTTTCTCTGACTAGCTTATTTTGCTTAGCATAATGCTCTCCAGTTCCATCAATGCTGTTGCAAATGGTATAAGCTCCTTCTTTTTTATAGCAGGGTAGTATTCCATTGTGTAGATGTTCCGCAGTTTTCTAATCCATGCATTTGTTGATGGGTACTTAGGTTGTTTCTAAACCTTAGTTATTGTAAGTTGTGCTGCTATGAACATAAGGGTGCATATATCCTTTCTGATTGGTGTTTCTGGTTTCTTGGGATATAGTCCTAAAAGTGGGATCACTGGGTCAAATGGGAGTTCCATTTTTAACTTTTTGAGGAAACTCCATATTGTCTTCCACAGTGGCTGCACCAGTCTGCATTCCTACCAACAGTGCATGAAGTTTCTTTTTCTCCACATCCTTGCCAGCACTTGTCTTTGTTGATTTGTTGATGATAGCCATTCTGACAGGTGTGAGATGACATCTCATTGTTGTTTTGATTTGAATCTCTCAGATGATTAGTGAGCATGTTTTCATGTCTCTCAGCCTTCTGTATGTCCTCTTTCAAAAAGTGTCTATTTTCACTCAGTATTTTCAACACTGATCCTACATTTATTCATTATTTTTTCACATATTTATTTCTTTATTGAGGCATTACATCTATTGAACCTTATGTGTCCTGATCAATGTAATAAAATAGCCAACATTCAATCTGTGTTCAAATGATTTTTAATTTAAAAATGTATATAAGATACATGAATATGGGATATTAATAAAGAATCTATATTTTGCATAAAGTATAAGACAAGTAATTCAAGGAATGTTACAGGCATTCCAAAGCTCCATGAGTCAAGTAGGTAAAGAGAGGTCAAGTGTGGGCGAGGAGAAGTTAGAGAGTCTTGTGGAGAAGGTGACTCTTCTGTTTGGCTAGATATTGAGCAGATGGTGAAGGACACTCGATGGCAAGAGATATTAATACATATAAGCCTAGCATTTGTGAGAAACAATGACTTTTCTCTCCCCATCTGTCCTTTAAAAGAATTTCCTTTTCTCTGTGTGTATTTCTGCTTTGCCACAACTTTAATCTTCCCAAACAGTGACAATTATTCAATAGAAAGTTGTCAATAAATACACTACACAAATAGATAAAACCTCCCTAAAGAATTAACATCATTGAGGCATGCAGTGTTTGATAAAAATGAATTTTTCAGACTACTGAAGCTTACCCTCTAAAAGTCAAAACTGGTTTTGTTTTGTTTTTTAATAATTTTACCCATTTTGGATATAAATCCTAGTATAATACATTTAGTCTCCTCTAACTTTTTACAGAGAATTTATCACACAATTTTCAAACTCCTACTAGTGATCATGATTATTGGAAGAAATATGTGTTCTTGTTCTCTGCACAGTTGAATAGCTGTTTGTCCTTAGACTAAATTTCCCTCAACAGCAGTACAGATTAATTTCTCCCATCTTTTTAGTTTCCCTGTCTCCTTTCTCACTATGTCTTGTTATAGATTCCTATGTTTTGGGTATCTATTTCTAACAATCGACTTTCTCTCTTAAACTATTACTCTGGGCGCCCTTACCTATAAAAATAAATGGGGACTGGATTGGAGAAAGGGGCTGCTGGCTATGAGTCATGGGAACTGTTTTTTCTTAACAGCTTTGCCAATAGACAGACTGTATAATCTTGAGAAAGTTGCTTTCTTTCTTAGTTTCCAGGTTTCTCAGTGGAAAAGGGTCCTGAAGGTGATGATGTATGGTTTCCACACTCTTCGGGGACTACCTTAGATGGGGACCAAGGGGGCTCAAGGAAGGGGCTCCTGGCCATCCATGTTCTCTCCAACATACTTTAACCAGCCTATCCTAGCTTAGCTTTGGTATCTGGAATATTCACAGAAAAATGTTTCATCACTTTTAAGTTGCAAGTACCATTGAATTAGAATGGTTATGGCTATGATTTATTCATATGTTAGTTGCCTCTGTGTTCCCCAATCTACCCTAGGGATGTGTGTGTATACATAAATATCTGCCTATATATATGCTACTATCTTCACTTTATATTTGAGAAAACTGAGCCACAGGGAGTTTAAGAAACATTCTAAGACCACACAGTCAATAAGTGATAAAAACATAATTCTAGCTCCATGATACAAGACTCAGGAGCTGGGGAAAGTTTCACATTATCTTCTAGTATTATCTCTTTTACTTCCATGTGACTACTACGCCAGATGTGATGTAATGTATCTAAACTACGTGTACCTATAACCTCAGAGCTAAGTGTTTTCCTCTGAAGAAATTATGTTGACTTTAGTGGTGCTCACCCCTGCTTCTCTTTGACTTTTCTTCTCTTTTTCTCTGCTTCAAGACCATGCTCTGAACATAACTCCACCCACAGAACAATTAAAAATTTAGCAGTTCATTTATGATGTGAATCATTTATAAATGCATCAATCAACTATATGGAACAGCATGGACAGAGGAAGAATATGGGCTTGAGGGAGGAAAAATACCTAATATATACCTAAAACAACATGAATACTACTTTTGGGGAAAACATTTTTTTTTTTTAATCTTTAGAAACTAGATCATCTCTGCAATTGGTAAATGCCCCTCCCCCTCCCCCAGTGAACTTCAATATCTTTTCTCTTTTGTAACTTCCCTTTGCCAGTGTCATGGAGAAAGCTGCCTCCATTAGCAGGCAGGAAGGAATTAAATAATGAACTGAAACCAGAGAATGGCGAGCACACACCTGTAAGTGTGCACAGGCATGCCTTTGTCTCCAAATAATAGATAATTACCAGTTCCCTGCACTTCTTATTCTTTCTATCCGGAGCTGTCAAACTTCTCACCTACCTTTAGAAAACTCAACAATGGCTAATGTTCTTGCTCTTTCAATGAAAGAACTCCAATTTAGGAGAGCAGCCAGGAAACACTCAGATTCTTTGTCCCCAGTCACTTGGCTTTCAGCCTAACGCTTCATTTCTTTCTTCCTTGTCATCAGATAGTGTGAGGGCATAACTTGACCTTACACACTTTAATAGAGCATGTTACTACTCTTTCCTAGTTTTCCACAGCCAAGCCCGACTGCGGTCTTCATGCTGCGGTTTCCTGACTTCTCAGAAGGAAAGTATACCCTTGGGTGAGCCTATCTGCTCTTCTGCTTTGTTTTTCAGAGATTCATGACCTGGACTGTCTGAGCATCTCTTACAATTCTTTGAGGCTTCTTTCTTCCTTAAAGCATCATTTTCTTTAAAAGTGCATGAAGGCTGAAAGCATAGAATAGAATGATCACACTAAATACTGTATCCTACCCGAGTCTCCTAGGCAGAGTTAACAAACCTAGGAAGTCCTGTGATATAATAATCACAGGATTTGGAGTCATATAAACTTCTTTCAAATCCAAGATGAATCTTTGCTACCATTTGTACGTTCTTGATAGAGTGTTATTCTTTTTTTGTTGAACTACCATGGGCTTATAGCATGAGGTAAGTTTTAGGTATACGACATTATGATTCGACCTCTGTATGTACTACACTGTGCTCACCCCCAGAAGTCTAGTTTCCATCTGTCACTATACAGTTAACCCCCTCCACCCCTCAAAATGAAACTACCATATGACCCAGCCTTTGCACTTCTCATTCTTTTCTTAAATAACAACTTAATTGAGATATGATTCCTATACCAGAAGTTTACCTTTTAAAAGTGTATCATTCCATAGCTTTTAAAATACTCAGGTGCACATCCATCACCACCATCTATGTTCAGACTATTTTCATCACCTCAGAAAATTAACCCATACTCATTAGTGGTCACTCCCCATTCTGTCTCCTCTACCCCTCCTCCTGATAACCACAAATTTTTGACTTGTCTATTCTGGATATTTCATGCAAATGGAATCATAACTCATATGGCCTTTTGTGTGTGGATTCTTTCACTAGTTTTTCAAGGTTCATCTATTTTGTGGCATATGTTAGTGTATCATTCCTTCATACAACAGAATAATATTTGATTGTATGGATACCACATTTTGTTTATTCATCAGCTGACAGTTGGATTGGTTCCACTTTTTGGTAGTGATTCCCTCTAGTTTAATTTCTGATTTTAGTAAACTAAGTTTTTCCCCTATTTTCCCCCTGCCCACTTGGTTAGCTTAGCTAAAGGTTGGTTAATTTTGTTTATTTAAAAAAATAACTTTTGTTTTTCTTATTTCTTATTTTCTCTATTGTTTTTCTGTTTAATTTATTTTATCCTCAGATTTTTATTTTTTTTAAATCCTCATCCAAGGATATTTTTCCATTGATTTTTAGGGAGAGTGGAAGAAAAGGGGGAAAACAGAGAGAAACATCTATGTGAGAGAAACACATAGAATAGTTGCCTCCTGCACAAGGCCTGACCAGGGCCAGGGCCAGGGAGGAGCCTGCAACCAAGGTACACGTCCTTGATTGCAATCAAACCCACCAAACCCGGGACCCTTGGTTGCACAGGCCAACCACTGAGCCAAAACCAGATAGGGCTCTCCTCAACTTTTAATATTTCATTCTTTTTGTTTGCTTTGGATTTAGTTTCATTTTAATTTTACTTAAAGTGAAAAACTGGGATATTAATATGACTTCTTTCTTCTTTGTTATTATAGGCATCTACAGCTATAAATTTCCCTCTAAGCACCATGTTGGCTACATTGCATTAAACTTGGTAAGTTATGTTTTCATTTTGATTCACCTCAAAATGTTTTCTTATTCATGAATGCATTTGTTATTTAGAAGTTTGTTGTTTAATTCTCAAGCATTTGTGAGTTTATCAAAATTCCTTCTGTATTAATTTGTAATTTTAATTCATTTTAGTCAAAGGACATATAGGAACTATAAGTATTTATATTAATATTTTAATAATTTAATAATTTTTAAAAATATATTTTATTGATTTTTCACAGATAGGAAGGGAGAGGGTCAGAGAGTCAGAAACATCGATGAGAGAGAAACACCAATCAGCTGCCTCCAGCACACCCCCTACTGGGGATGTGCCCGCAACCATGGTACATGCCCTTGACCAGAATCAAACCTGGAACCCTTCAGTCTGCAGGCCGACGCTCTATCCACTGAGCCAAACTGGTCAGGGCAATAATTTAATAATTTAATAATTATTTAAAATTCATATTTTAATAATTTAATATCTTAATATTTATTGAAATTTGCTTTATGGCCTGACATGGTTAACTTGGAGAATATTTTATGTGCCCTTTAGGAGAATGTTGCTATATTGCTAATGTCGCAGATGCTGTTCTATAGATTTCTGTTAATCCTACTTGATTTAAAAGGTCATATTATAATGGTTAAATCATCCTCCTACATTGGCATTTTATCATTTTAAAATGTCTATTTTTTTTAACCTAAAAACAATTTTGTTTAAAGTATGCTACTTTTGAGAGAAACAAGATGGCGGCATAGGGTAGACACCGCATATGCAGCTGTGAACAACTATTTCAGAAAAACCGCGAAAAGAACACACGGACACCCCTCGCACCCACAGGACGGCTGGCTGAGTGAAAATCCTACAACCAGAGAAGAGTCTGAGACTCAGAGCAGCAGCGGAAGCAAAGTACAGAGGTACGGAGGCGTGCGCACAGGCTCGGGGAAGGGCTGGTACCGGAAGGTCGTGGTTCTTTTCCAAAAAGGAGAGAGCCACAAGCTCCCAGCGGCTCTGAACTCCAGCTCCAGACGAGTTTTGGAGGTCCCACAGACAACCAGAGACTAGCATCAGAAGGAAATCCAAAACGGGTTTCTCTCAGCGTTGCTTACAGAAATAACCGTGGGACACAGAGACCTGGCGTCCCTCAGCGCAGGGCTGAGGAGCGCCATAGCTGTTTGCTCCG